>JARFOD010075848.1:0-20817 GCA_031763545.1 Mopalia muscosa
AAGAGAAGTCCAAAATAGGAATAAACTTAGACAGAAAGTGAATGCAAAACAGTAATTTCCTGGCAAAGAAATATATCCCTGCGCAAGATTGTATCACGTCAGCTGCAACATAAAATCACAAGATATAAGACAATGACAGGAGATATGACACAGTGAAACCAGACAACATGTGTCAATGTACACTGCTAGATATCACAGCAGATCCGGTTCATGATGAACCCAAAGCACTGAGTAGCAACAAGAAGCTCTGTCCACCAATCGTTAAGCTTGATCCTGTAAATATTATTCTGACCCAATGCGGTGTCTGCTATTCTGTAGGATGAAGTTTTTATTGGTTAAAACTGGCGAACAGAGAAAACCTCTTGTGACCATGTGCTTTCAAGCGCAGTTATGTTGATGTCAAGCGCCTATATAAAGGGATGTTTTCGCAAGGTTAGCCGAAGCCAAAGTTTTGAGTCTATTTAAATAGACTTGAAGGTCTGAATCGTGTTGACACAAGCAGGGTAGCAGAATTATTCTAGCCAACCATGAGGGTTCTTGTGTTTCTCTTGACAACATTGCTCACACTTCCTTGCTTTTTAATTGCAGGCGGTAAAGACTCGAGCAAAGAATCTAGTCGTGGGGGTAAGCACGCAGCGAAAAGATGTCCGAAAGGGTGTAATATACCGGTGTTGGAAGGTAATATAGCAGTCCTCACGACGCAAATCGAAGAGATGACAGCCTCATTGGCCTGTGAGTATTATTCGCAAGTTATTTTTTTTATGTGATCATATTTATATACACACTGACCTGCACATCGGTATGCTATCTGGTTTTGCTCAAATCAGTAAAATAGAATGAAACCAGGCCATGCAGTAAACCCTAGTCATCTGCAGCTAGGTTTGCTGAACCACTATAGGGTTAAACTAGCAGCTTTTGCTTTTAGGCTAAGTTATTTATTAAAAGTATTCTATTCACAGATTTGAGAATCATCTGATTGCAGATAAAGTTATATTCGAGGTTAAAAGTTTTGTTATTTTCGCTGCGCCTATACTTCAGTCGTTGGAACGAGTTTGTGAATTAAAGGGAGTCAGGCATGAAGAATCTGACACATATGTATTATATTATAAACAGTCATGGATCTATAAGTTTTGAACGACATTCAGAAGTGGGGTAACATAACTATATAATTTCTAGATAACCAATTCTTGTTTTGTGATAGAACACAACGTCTTGATACATAAACTGGTATCTACACCTGATGACGATACAGGCATATGTATCCAAACATGGTGCTCTATCACTAAACAAAAAGGGGTACACTTGAAATGATATAGTTAACAATGTAACTATTAAAAGCCACTCAGCATTATCTTGTAAGGTAAATCACCGCGAGGAACAACAATGCCCTATTGCTTCTTTAATGCACTTAAAATTTGGTTTTAACAACAGGCTAGTTTATTTCTCGAACTTTTTATTTGTCCCATTTTTACCAAAGAACACACTCTGGGCCAACAAGTTCGTCCTACATTTTCAAAATATGTAATGCATTAAGCATGCACGCTATAAAGTTTAAAATATTTGTTAGTTTCAGATATCTGTAGGTCATAGTATTCTGTGTGGGTGCTTTTTATTTACCTTTTTAACACGTTGGAAAGTTTAGAAAATTGAAAGAAGTACCATGTTAATATGGCTATTTGTTATCAACAAATTCATGTCCTAGAAATAAACCACTGAAATGCGCTTTTCCAAAAATATTGGATATTCACCATACAAATTTGTTGGTATTCAAAGCTTCAAAGATTCATTTAAATTAGTATAGTCTAGCCAAAACACTAACGGTGTATGTTCATTTTGTACCACACACAACACATCGCTTGAATTATAAGATAGACGATTATCTGCATTGATTATTATCATTGTAGAAATTGAAGAAAGTATATGCTGCCGTTTTGCAGGAAATTCCACTCTTCACTTTACAATTTCTAAATTGCTTTAAAAATGAGTAATAACATTGTTTTCTTCCTACCAATTCAGCCCTTACCAAGAAAGATGTGGCAAGATGTGAATCCACTCCTGCATGGCGAGATGACTCTGCGTGTGAGAAGGCTTTTGACAGCAGTACAGGTGAGTAGTTGTATACAAATTTCTCATTTGACAGAGTCAAGCCCTGAGCCGCAGCAGGCGTCGAGGGTTTTGACGAGGTGTCAAAATCTGTAACGACGACGTTTGACCGGCGGAGCTGCCCAAGCTTCTTTATTAAGTTGTTTCACCTCGTTTGTTGCCCATTCTGTTTTGAAAACAGCAGCGGGTGGGGGATTAAGTTAGCGTGGCTCTATTCTGCTGGTGTACCAGTGAAAAATTCTCATCTTCATTTTTATAGTTATTGGGAGTATTCGTCGTGGGATTGTAGTCGTCGTTTGACTACACCGTCAAAACGACGACTGAGGTCTTAAAAAACCTAGCTATGACCGATGTCGAGGGTTTAAACACCATTCTAACCCGGAAAAAGAGCTCTCCTTCAGTCTCAAAAGTGGTTCTTCCTAAATTCCGCCTTATATGCAGTAAGCTGTCAACTACCTATTAGAAATAGAAAGCCCCCCCCCCCCCTTGCATCTCGCCCTGCCATGACAACGCCATTTGAAAAACACCGCAGAAAAAGTTTTCCAAAATATTTTTTATGATATTTTGATGCCATAAATTCTAGTGACTGTGAAGTAGAAAGCTATGAAAGCTAATTCCCTATTGAGCTGTTTGTTTTAAATAATTTAAATAAATACAATTTGAAGTGGAGGCGGCTATGGCAAGCCGTTTTATCACTTCTACCTTTATTCTACATATGATGAATTATTTTCCACATGTGTAAGATGAATGACTTTATTTTAGATATGTGGAAAAGAATTTCACATATGTGGAAAATAATTCAACATGTGTGGAAAAGAATTTCCACATTGTAAAAAAAATTCAAGATATTTGAAAAAGATTTCGACATATTTAAAATTAGCCTTTATTCTACATATGTGGAAATCTTTTTCACTTATGTAAAATAAAAAGTTGAGTAGAACTCTTTTGTAGATATCTGAAATAAAAGCACATACTACCCCAATTACAGACTTCTTCTTCGCAGCCTGTATTTATTTAGCCGCAATGAATTTGCCCAAAAATTACAATCTGGTCGGGAGAACATCCACCCTATGCATTTCGAAAAGCATTTGTTATTTTCCAAGGAAGAATAAATGAGGGAAACTACAATTGTTTATAGGCCTACAATTGCGACCGATTTTGTAGAGGGCATTACTACGTCTGATTTATCTGGGATATAGCCTATAAGGATTCACCGGGAAAATAAAATGACGAACACTACAATAAAATACTGATTTAAAAATGTATTTTACATATCTAGAATTCTTTTCAACATATGTAGAAATCTTTTCAACATATGTAAAATTCTTTTCCACATATGTGAAATTCTTTTCCACATATGTAGAATAAAGTCATTTATTTAATTTAACAATTGGTATGCCCATACAGTGCGAGTGTGTGAAGGGAGGGAGTCGGAACTGCGATAAACAAAGCCGTCAATTGTTGCCTGTATAACTTTGTTTTAAGGAGAATAGATCATCGGGCTATTTACCTACTTCTTTTGTCTGCATTTGTTACACATTGGTGATTATAGGCCTACAATGTAATTCGTCTGTTTTGTTACGGACCGGAGTGAATGAATTATAACACGTCATCAAGTTTCAACATTTATTCTGGAAGTTTTACACTCTGGAACAATAACAAAACCTAACTCAAATGTATGTGCAAAACTCCCAACGGGAGATAACCCCGACCACCTTAAGAGTCAGTAAAGAGTATTCTCCCCTTATTTGTGTGGCGATAACGAACATTGTTACATCACTCCCCCTTAAAAAAAGACAAATTCCACTGATCGTTAACTCTTGCCTACAAACATACAATGCATGTAAAAACCATTATTTAACTTACAGGAGAATGTCTTGTTAACAAAATAATTCACTACTCAAGGCAAATGATAACAAATGCAAGTATCGGGGCCTAAGTGTTAACAGTAAGTCAGACTATAATTACAAGGAACACACAAGTTCTAAAAGCTGTCTGCAAAGCAGGGGAATCCGACAAAAGTGTCACTTTTATACATGGTATACATATGGGCAATTGTTGCTTCGAAATAATATAATATATATTTATATATATATATTGTTTAACAAAAAAAAATGATTGTTCTGATATCAAAATTCGACTGGTCAGATACAATAGTATGATAACGCAAGTGATGTTATATTTTTTTTACGTGGTTGTGACTACATTATGGCGCTCAATCAAAAATGTTTGAAAGTAGTAGATAAAATATATTTTTCTTTATATATAAACAAAAACAGAAAAATTGTCAATTGTAAAAACACACTGTCACATATGTTCAATTACATACGTTTTTTTATTTCTTACAGTAAGAATTCTTTAGTGCGAACGTTTAACCATTGTCTGGCAGACGCAATTAAGGTCATTGTAAGGCACCCATGATATGTAACTGTTACTAAATGATAGCCACTTGACACGGTAAAGTTATTCACCAGGACCACATTTTTTACTAATTAGGCCTACTTTCTCGATAGTATCGATAGTAAGTTCGGCTCGTTCGGTGGCTTCGATATTCATGGGTTCAGGTGTGTCAAAAGGACCCGCCCCACGGAATATACCTTTCATAAGTCTGTTTATGTGGACACGATTCCGTACTGGGAGGTTATCACAGACACGCCTTAGCTTAACGTGAATAGACGACAGTTTTTCCACAATGTAAAATGGTCCAGTCCATTTACTTGCCCATTTGCGTGTTTGGCCTGTTGTTAAAACAGGTTTGTACAAATACACTACATCTCCCACCTCAAGAGAAGGTTCGTTTAGAGTCGCTATGGGGTTAAACAATCCGTGTCACTGAACGCACCATCTCGAGTTTATCTATAAAATTCAGAGAGAATATCGGCTGTAGACACTTTCACATTCGCCGGTATATTTAGGGTTGTGTCCATTGGGAATACAGGATGTCTGTCATGCAGCAAAAAGTATGGTGAATAACTGGTGTCCAAACTGGCGCTGGTGTTGTACGCAAACTGAATAAAGCTGATGTACTGATCCCAATTATCATGTTTGTTTGTTCGTTTGTTTGTTTGTTTGATTGGTGTTTAACTGTACACAGACTTATTACGAAAAAAAAAAACCGGGAGGATACCTCTTAAAAAACAACCCACGATTGCCGGAGCCAACAATCATCATGAATAAATCAATATACTCTCCAAAATCGTCCGCATGAATCTCTCGCTTTGGCCAATTGTAGACCGGATGATAGGCGGCTGTGGGAGTTTTCTGGATTTGCAGAAGTTTACATGTTTCTGTAACGATTTGTGATAAATAATTAGGACCACAATCAGAGTGGGGCGATTCTGGGGCACCGTGTCTGCAATTAAGACCTTCAACAAAACACTTAACCACGGTTGTCGCCTTTATATCTTTCACGGGATGAATTCCAAAATGACCTCCCTCAGGGGTGAATCATGAGTTTGAGTAAGAATATCGTTTGTCAGTGAGTGGGGAACTACAAGCTGAATGAGAGTCTCGGAACGTGATTTTTCCCCATATCGTGTCCACACGTGAAATAACAGTCATCCTAGACAAAATAATATGGACTAACAATAAGAAAGTCAGCACGATCTTTTCTGTTAGCTGGTAAAGTTCCTTTATTCCAATAGTCTATGAGAGTTTTACAAATCATGGCGCGTATACGCCTTATTAACTAGCCATGTCCTGCAGTGCTTTCATTTTTTTGTGTATACTGTACTTGGGAAAATGACTACTCCTCAACCGTTATAACCGTTTAATTGAGAAATAAAGTCATTCTTAGCAAAACAAGCTGATTCTGTAAATTGTGTAAGCACGGACAAAAATGTAGATGAGGCAGTTTCTATGTTCACTAAGATGCTACAAAATTCATTACACCCTGTATGTCGAAGAAATAAGTGTCAATATTGCCTGTCAAAAACAAGTTCTTCAAAACGGAGAGATAAAACGTGTTTTAATGAAAATTGTCGCAAATTACTACGCTCCTATAACCAGCGATCGGCTTACAGTAGCCCAATACTGTCTGTACCCTATACGCTGGCTCATATAGCAAACCTTTTCAGGTAAAGGCAGCGGAGTTATTATTTAACGAACAAACGGATAACCTCATCTAAATATTATTAGTAATGGTAATTCATGACAATATGTACGGTTTTTAGGACAAGAATCAATGGGTCACAAATGTTTTGTGACAATTTACATCTATATATTCTCGGCGCAACGTCAAATTTCATCATACTCTCGAAATTCACTTTGCGTTGATCACGTCATGCGGAGTAGATTGCTACATAAAACGCCCAAAACATCCAGTGCCTTTGACGTTATTATTTACGTTAGATAATCAAGGTTTCATGTGAAACAAAGAAGTCATGCTGGGCCCCACACAGCGGTGAACGTCAAGTGAGCCTATGGTAGAGATTACTATTAATCCTGCCTGAGCTATCTAGGGGCATAACTCGAAAAGAATGTTATTACCAATGACCCATATGTACCCCACATATAGCATATACCAGGTGTGTTTAATGTTTATGCAGCCACTCACATATTTTGAATCTTGACAGCGTGGGATTTACACAAATCAAAACGAAACTTAGCTGTGTATGTATCACAAAATGTGACCGACATGACAGAAAAAAAATCATGCAAGATCTAATTTGATCCTTTTAGTTTTTTTGTTGTTATTGTTATAATCTATTAAAATGAAGTATCTAGGGATTGAGTAAACATTAAGTCTTTTACTACGGAACGGGGGAAGGGACATGGGAAAATAAATTAAAAAATAATCCAGCCTTTACTCAAATATGTTAACTCGGGGTGGGGGCGGGGGTAATTTCCCCCATGTAAGCCAGCCAAAGAGAGGATTTATTTTAGAAAAAAACTGTCGAATGATTGGCTATACCCACGACACTATCTAGGGGTAAATTAATTCACATTCCATTACATTTATGACGAGAGAAAAAAGATTTGATAGGTAAGAAATATGTGTTAGAAGATTGAGTTTGATTGGTTGACTAACACGAGGGAAATTAATTTTGCCCGACTTAGTCTTAGATTCTGATTGGGTGTTATCGCGGGGGAAATTAATATTACCCGACTTATCTCTGGGATCTGATTGACTCAGTATCACCACCATTTCCTTTCACGGTTCCGTATTTTTCAGCTTCTTCATGTTGAAAAATATAAACAATCCATTTGACTCTGTACTGATACAGAAATAGTTAGTTTACCGTCTCTTAAAGCCTCTTCTTTCTAGGAAAAAATACTATAATTGAAAGACTAATAATAAAATTAATTCTACAAAACTTTTATTCAAAACTTTAGAAATGTGGCTTATTTCAAGAAATGATTGGCTCAATCATATCTATTATTCCTCATTAAGAAATAACAACAACAAAAGTTCCTTTTATTAACTACATAAAAAATGTTATAATAAAGATAATAAACGACACATTGTCACAAATACAAGAAGTCTTCTGAGTAGGTCCATCTTCCCATTGCAGGCCAAAATGCCTAAGAGGAGGCCTTCACATTCTACACCTGCTGTAATTCGCTGCAAAAACGTGACAAAGTTAACTTTAACTTTTGTAGAAACAAGCATCCAACCAGAAAGTCGTTTTCATATAAAGTATACCAGAAACAAGCGTCCAGCGACCACTGTCAATTATTGTGTCTTTGAGGATGTCCGACTCGTTAAAGAGACCAAGATCGCTTGTGTATTATACATATGTAGCCTAGTTGGAAAGGATTTGTTTAATCTGCCTCTTTCATACAAATGGAAACTCCAACTTGATTGGGTGGGGTAAAACGAAGTCATCCAAAATTATTTGTTGCAGACTCTGGCTAACTCAGATTTTTCCGTCTCTGAAGGCAAGGTAGAACAGGAGGGGAGGCTTAATGCGACGATCTTCTTTTTCGCTTTGCCTTGGGAAATCCAAATGAAAATAATGAAAACCCCTAAAATGTCTAATCCTTAAGCCTCAATTTATGCCTCAATTCTGTTCTACAATCCATTTTGAGCGACTTTTATTTATATTCCGTGGGAGAATCTGTGTTTGAGTTCATGGTCCGTAGAATTTCCAATCCCTCTACAAACTATACCCCAGGTTAAATAAGGAAATTGTTATTTCTTATTAAAACAAAATTTGAACAATCACTTTTAAAATCTATATGTCGAGATGGGGTGTCCAACAAACCATTATTATACATACATGTACAATATTAGCTGAGGAACAGCAAATTTGTAGCCAATTGACTAGACCGTCTGATGCTCATTGAATACAATGCATTCTGTGAATAAGTTAACACAAGTCAACCACATGGGAAATCAACGATTTTGTATGACAATGCATGCAAAATAGCGTAAGCAGCTAAATATAATCCCACAGTGGACTGTGAATAAGGGTAAGCCCAGTTCTACATCCCATTTTCACTTCCAAATAACGGGTGGCAGATAAGGAAAACACTGTATGCATACTGGTTTGTCTGTTAATCCTCAAACAACACGGTGTAAAATCATTGAAATTAAGAGGCTTCCAATTAAAATATTTATACCTGGTCTTCGCTTTTATAAAGACCTCAAAAGAGAATGTTAGTCCACGTACTGATGAAGGCATCGTAGCCAATTTCTATCTTGTTTCAGGCCGTTCTACCGTTCTATACATTCTCTATAAGCCCCGGTTGTTATAACTATTGCACCATTTGCCAAAGACAAATATTAAATACATTTATATAGAATAGCTCAGAACATGGCTTCGTGGTCAGCCGCCCGCTGGGGCAGTTGAATCTTATTTTATTTAATCCTGCGACGTATATGGTTAACAGAAATTCGTAGATAGCTTACAGATATGATTTGAATCGATTGCAGGCACACTGTGGTCAACGTTCGGAAATGAAGCCTGGATTAAACTTTTCCTGGAAACTGAAGCTACACTGACATCCTGTGACATTATTCAGCACTACACTATAGAGACGGTCAAAGACGTATTGTTTGAGTTCAGTGATAGTTCAACCCAAACGGTGAGTGCTTGTACAAGGTAATCAAACCCGTTTTATTTTAACATAGGTTTACCCGCTTTGTCATTATCAAACTGAAATTTATTTTGATTTAATAATTTTTAAAGCTGTAAGATTTGTATTTTTAATGTAGCCAGACGGTTGATCAAAAACCTGAATTTCCGTATCTCTCTTCCAGAGGTTCCATGGGAACATACAACAAACCGCTTTATTTACGGTCCGTCATCCTTTGTCTGTCTTCATCCGTTCGTTTATGTGTAAATATGTTTTAAAATTTATGTCTTTCAAATTGGGTAAGATTGCGCTTGACTGAGCCGAAATCCAATGTCTCATGTTATTATTTACAATTGAAGTCGGGACTTTACGAAGCTTTTCATTTTGTCCAACCTTCTTGTTGCTTTTACTTTTAAACTGTCAGTTCACGATTCCTTGTTTTTAAACTTATTTATTTTATATTTCAGGTAACTTTTCCATTGGACAGGGGTGGGAATATTCGAGATACATTCCGGTTCAGCCCAGTGGTTACCTCATGGGTCAATGTCACGATTCTCACTCGACATGGTGTTGGTGCTGTAGGATTCGCAGATATTTGCTTCTATTAAATTCAGTTATTGTACCTGATTTCAAATAAATGTTAAGCAAAGTGCCCTAACTTTTTACCACATTTTTACTTATATTTTGGTTAAGATAGGTCTATTCAATTATTTCAATTATATTCCACATTTTTAATATTGGTACAGACATATTTCATTATTAATTAGTATGTTCACTTTTCTTATTCATAGGAGTTCATGATATATCATAATAGCGTGCAACATAAGTTGCTGATATTATAACCTGTCAGGTTTTACAGTCGATCAAATTTGTGGGTATACTGTCGCTGTGTTACATGCTGCATTACTATAGACTTTTGTGACGCTTCTTCGCGATAAACAATAGGCTCTTTAACATGACCATTATTTATCATTCAAGCTGCTCGACATAAACAGTATGTGGAGAGGACAAAATCGGGTAAAAATTGAATTTAAAACAAATGTTTTACCGCAGAAGGTCGATTTTCTGATGTCTGAAAAAGATCTCACCAGGTTTGGTACGTTCTAAGTTCAAACAGGAGGGATATTTGTACAATCCTATAACTGCGTCAGATAAGACTTTCCTGCGCCTCAGTGCATTCACTTGAAATTAATTCTCAGAAATTTACAACATCAAACCTTTTTTATGTGACAATCTTGGTTTGGAGGACATATATAATTTGGCGGGATACATCGAATAGGAAGCCACATTCTGGCTCATGTCCACGACTTATCGTTGTCAAGTTTTCAAAATATGAAGCCCGCCGCACACGGGAGCTGTCACCGTAGAGAGCTACATTCTGGCTACTTTTTCGCCGCAAACGAGAGAGGGTTTACCTGAGCCAACTGGCCTAAGCTTCTCATTGCCTGTAGCTCAACAAGTTCCTCCCTTGCTCGAGTTTAGTGCATCAAACCCTTGCGAAAGCTTGTAAGATAAACCCGATACAGTGCCACATAACAATATCAAACCGAGATCGCGGCGAAGAGAGGTCAACTCTTTCCAATCATGAGGCAAGCAACACAGGAGGACAAACACACAAATAGACACCATACGATGGTATCCTTCCCATATCAAATATCCTTGCGTCAGTTTACCTTCCAGCTAGTTATATCCTATTGAAATAACATTGGAGTCAGTCAGAAATTGCCTCTCCTTAGTAGACCCAGATAGAGGAGATTGCGACATATATACGATTGGGCCGTAATGTCGGTGTAACTCTCAAGAGCACATGCGCATAATTATCCAGACGCAGGTGCTATTGGTCTGCCTGGTTTGGAGATACCCAGGAATACAATGCAAAAAAAACTCTGGGAGTAATTAACGTTTTGTTCTCTAAACGTGTGTACAAACTATGTCCAAACTGTCTAAAACGTTTTTCTAGCTGATTATGAATAATCTGTTTGTTAGAAACAAAGCTTTTCAAAATATAAATTGAATTTTTATAATCTGAAACACAAGTAATACAAATTTACCCTTGAAGCTGTTGGTGAGTATCTTAAAGCAATTTCGATAAAGTAATTAACGGGTTAAAGAAGTGTTATGTGGTTAAAATCCCCATCGGATCCTTTCCGTGAACCCGCTCTACTTGAATACGCACAATGCTTTCCAGTATTAGTTATTTTGTGTGCCCTGTTAGAAGATTAACAGTTATATTTATCGCGATTCAGATGCCAGGACGAGTTGTTTGCCCAACTGTTTATTTATTGAGACGACGATTAAATTGATTTTGGCCTTGGATTTGTGGATTTTCTGCAGATATCAGTGAAAGTCACAAATCCACCTACAAGATAAACAGGAAACACAACAAGATTAAATAAAGACCTTCTGGAAAAAAAACTTCAGGTTCCTGGAGAAAGAGAATAGTTTTTGCATGGTCGATTGCTCTTATCCATCCCATAGACGGTTTATTCCAATTTCGTCTACGATTTGAAAATATTACAAATGTAGACAACAAAAATCGTTGACGAAATTGGAATGCACCACAGGACTCCATTAGGTGTGCAGTCACAGGTCACTGGGGTATAAGCAGAAAATCTGGAACCCCGTTGTACCCCTGGGACTTTGATGAACAAATTAATGCTGACAGTTATTTCAACAGACACAGTATGTTATATTATTTACATAAACTAGAAATTGGTCAACAAATCCGATGCAGAATCTACATATCGCATGATATCGAGGCTACCATTAGCAAACTTCTCCTTTAATTCTACAATGATATGGTCTACTTGTCTGTACTGCTTTCTTCTTTTCGGAGGAAGTGCACCGCCTTTGGGTTGTAAAATTTTCATTTCATTAGCCGCTTGTTTCATTTTTATCGTGGTAATAAATTCGTTTCATCACAAAACATTTTCTCTGCGTTACACGAGTGTCTCATGTTTTCATCTGTCCCAAATATAAGTATTCGGTTGACTTGACCATCATTGGCAATAACAAAGTCATTTCCACTTTTCGTATGCCCCTAAACATCCTGGATGTCAATATCTTCTCTAGTCTTCGGTATGGGTGGTGTATTTTTTCGTCGCTGGTTGTACTGAGTGGACTTAATTCTAGGAAATGTAAGGTATGTCTCTGGCAACAAAGGGAAATTCTAACGCATCTCCAGTCTGGCAAGTTCCTCCACATATATTGTCACACTGGTATTTTGTTCATTTTTGGCATGGTAATGGGTATTTGCATATCTTATGAAAATGTCATTATCAATGCATAAACTCGATCTGCAGCCAATGGCATCACATCTCCACCAAACATTGTCGTCCTTCTTTCTATTCACTCTGTACACGTAGCCCATATGCACAAGCTGACGGCCGCCTCTTGTCGTTGGTATAAACTCAAGTCTAGTCATAATTGATGCCATGGTGAAGTTTTAAGATCGAATGATTCAATCCATTCAATGTAACCCATAAATAGTTATGACATTTGATAGCTGAGTGAACACTATTCTGTAAGTGTCAATATGTTTATAAAAGTTTTAAATAAAATTGAGCTGAGTGAACACTCTTCAATCCGCCGCATGAAGTCTGGCTTCAGAAAAAAATATTAACGAAACCTACATGTAGTGCACCAGTAAAATCGGATTAACGCTGCGCCGCGGGTAAGCAAAAAATAAATCGAAGACGAAACTGGAATAGGTAAATTCAAATCGTATATGAAATTGGAATACACCCCATAGATAGTTGAAGTCTATGACAACCACGATCGGAACCAGCAGCAATCTGTGCTTGTAACAGTGCTCTCAGTATTGCCTTACGTATGGTGATTTACACAGACTTCAAGGAATCGCATTTGATATATTTTTATCATATACCTCTATGTCTGGTATATTGATCTTGTTAGTCTTTCTGTGAGTCTACATGGCACTACACACTGTGATCGCTTGATAGACCCATGAATATAGCTGCTATCCATTGTCATCTAGGTGTAATATGCGAATTTGAAAAGTAAAAGAACATAGGTAGAGTCTTTGTCCATGCGCGGGTTTAACGCGGAATACTTATAGAGAATTAGCATAACGACAGAAGTGTAGAATAACCAATAGAAGTATGATGAGTGTCAGTATCATTAGGAGAATGGCAAAGAGACAACCAAGCTATGGGCTTAATGTGTAGATGATTATGCCTTTTTATATGGATTAGGTGCTAATTTCAATCACTTTAATTAGTGATATTTTTTATCAATATTTTTTTTTTCGAGATTGGGCTTATTTATGCTGTTGTTTAATTTAGAGAATATTTACAGCATTGGCCCTCAATATGAAGGTAACTCTGCAGCTCGTATAACTCATTTATAACCGAAAGTTTGTTCTTTTTGTGTTTGTGTATTCGTTTATATATATTTATATCTAAATATAAGGTAGCATGTTACCAAGTTCAAGCATTTTCTGTTAACAATGGGTTTCAAGTTTACATCTATATATATTTAACACTTAAAAGAATTCGTATTAAAGTTTCTCGTATCAACAGAGTTGATTGATTGGTGTTTCACGCCGTGCTTATAGGTATTTCAGTTATATATCGGCGGTATATTCTACCAATAATTTACACTAGCACAATCAAGATGTGAAGCATTTCCATAATGCTTCATCCAGTGCTAAGTGAAGCCAGCATTGCCACTCTTTAACTAAACTGCCCTTAGTCAATAGAAAGATTAGTTTATAATTCAGCTGCTTTAATGTGCGTTGACATATTTCAGTCTTACACAAAGGCAGCTGCAGGCCTGTCAGTGACTGCAGTGTTTTTTTAAATTACCCGTGTATAGTTTGGTAGATTGATTGATTGGTGTTTTACGTCGTGTTGATGGTATTTCACCTAAATGACGGAGGTGCATTCCAACAATAATTAACACTAGCACAACCAAGATGTGAAGCGTTTCCATAATGTTGGAAAGTTAATTTTCCTCCAGCACTAAATAAAGACAGCATTGCTACACTTCGAACAAACTTCCCTGAGTAAGAGGGCCGTTTAGTGTGAAAATTCCGATGTAAATAATTGTTTGTGTTTTACACATTTGTTCAGAAAAACAAGGTCCGATATGTTGCGTCCATATGATAAGAGGAAATCAGAAACTGAATCATTCAAAGTGAAATTTGAAGCCCGTCGTTGGACGTCATAGGCAAACACGCATTGTCAGAAGGAGGCCAAACTGAGAAACAAAAATCTAAAATACTATTAGAAAGAGGGTTTTTAAAGTTAATAAAATTATAATATATAGTTGGGATAAAAATTGTTATCTTAAAGATTTGTTTTTACATCATATAAATAACTCGTATATTGGATCCTGCATGAGTAAAGGATTAGTGCCATGTATAGGTAATTTAGAGGTTTTAAGAGCTTACCACACGTGGATAGTTTTATTGATCTCCACTTCGAGCTTGCTTTGGGACATGTGGATAACAGCTTGGATCGTAACAAAGAACAAGTGTTTACACTAGTTTTAAGAAATTTGATGCGTATCCGAGAACGGATAAATAGTTCGAGTTTTATAGTCAGGAAAGATCTTCTCTTCAGGAGTCTCTTCTTGACTCTCTTCAGGACTCTCTCGATGACTCTCTTGGACACTCGTTGAGAAGCTACTTGGGGAATGGAAGACACGACATAGAGAGGTTATTGCATACGGGACACAAGGAACTAAAATTCAAGACTTTAGTTCGGTTCGAAGTTAAGTATTCTTAGTCATATAATCCGACTTTATTTATAACCGTACGGTAAAGTGATAGTAATAGTGTATGTTAAATTAGTAGGAGCAGTTATTTAATTAGAGTAGACAAGTATTTTAATTAGATAGTTCAGGGCGTATTCTGGTATCCAGTCGACACAATGAAATCACATAAGTATATTTGAGCATTGTTTGTGTTGATCTGATAATTGATTATGTATAAGTGTTCAAAGTTGTTTGTCAATTAACATGTTTCTATTGAATACCAAATTTATACATATATAGTTAAACTGGTGTTACTTCGTCAGATGAATCCTCACGAGGAAAGAATAATATACGATTACACGTGGCCTGGATTCAAAACGTTTGATGGTTTGTTAAAAGATCTAGTTGTCTCTGAAGTATTACTTATAGGCCCAGCGTACTCCTTTAAAAGAGATTTATAGTATGTATTAATATATATACCTCGAATAGTTTGAGTTAAGGTGAGATCCATGCCTTGCGTACAGCCACTTGTTCATTTTTAATGTCTACATGTAGTGATATCTGGTTAACGAGCGTAAATTGTGCGGTCGTAGCAGGACAAATTGCAACTGTATAAATACACCGGGACTATGCTTTGATGTCATTCAGATGTACATCAATCCAGACACCTGACTCCCCAATCAAAAATAATAATAAAATTATAAAGATACTAATAAGTTTAGTCATTTTTAAATTAATAAAATTTGATATTGACCTACATCAAGTATACATTGTCAGTTTTTCGCTTCGTGAATATTTTGGTAATGGTGCGATTTTATCCCAAAGATTTCAGTTTGCCTTAAAAAGCTAGATGGTACCTGATGGTTACAAAATGGTTTTGCACAATGGTTTTGTTGAACTGTGGCTAACATCGCCCTAGATATTAATGCGCAATGGCCTTGCATTGCGTGGGACAGCATTCGAAACATTATTCGCGAACCTACACTACCCGTGGAGATTACAACTCTAAGCTATCACCGAGCCCTCTTGTCTGGTTCGGAAACCAGCTTTCAGCGCGCATTGATACTCGGGACATGTATAAATATTTTGAAAAAATAGGTCAATTATTATGTCTATATACCCAGCGGAGGTTCGAATCTTAATTTAACCATAATTAAAATAAGTAAGTCATTCAAATTCGTAAAGTTATTGGTCTCATGCTGGTACACAATCCTGTAGTCTAATATCCAGTCCAAATTAAAAACAAAATAAAACCTGACAAAGTGATATGGTTATCTTCTGGTATTGTGAGAAATACACATTCTAAACGTTATTCGCCGACCTACCTCGAGATTTGATGAGGAGATTCCAGCTCTAAGGAATCACCGAGCCATCTTTTCGCTGGTTATCCCCTGTTTTTCGGGATTCTGTAATAGTTTACACCATACATTCGTCAAAATTTAAATCACAATCAAGTGTGGAAATGGAATACTCCAAATTTTGCCGAATCAAAACCTTGAAAAATCCAAGAAAATAAAAATTAAAAAAACATAGTTCCTGACTTCCGGGTTCAAGCCAGTCAGAGAAAATCATGCATGTCTTATATACTACCATCGACAAAGAGCGTCTTGCGTCAGCGATTTTAAAAAGTGTTGAAGGGTTAATTAATTATATGCATGAAGGTTACGCGGTGCAGACGGTGTAGCAGAAAGAGACTGGTGTAAACTCATGTTTTGCAATAAATTTGACGTTAAAAGATGGCTTAGAGCTGGAATCTCCTTGTGAAATATCGAGGTAGGTTCGCGAATAATGTTTAGATAGAGTGCGACAGGTGTCCACTAAAGAAACTCTCGCGAGAAGACGATTTGTTTCGCTAAGTATAAAACTTTCCTGCTGAGACACGTGCGCTGAAGGTCAACTGGTGACTGACATTTGCAGTCATGGTAACATATATATGACTCCATAGGCGCGTTGATTACATACCCTGTTGATTAAAATTACGATTTCATTTTTAGTGTTAACACTGTCTTCGTTTAATTGCTGTGTTTTTCGATAGATTATAAGGATTGACTGAATTTTGTTTACGTTCATTGGAGTCTGAACGAATAAACAGAGGTGGGAGCAAAATTTAGTCAATCTGTAAGTATGAATCCAATATATGAAGAGGGGAGTATTAATGTTATAGTTTTCTTTTTCTTTCATTCTCTCTTCCTTTCCTCTTCTTTTTTTCACTTTTTTCTTTTCAAGGCCCAAAAGCAAAGGGGGGGGGGGGGGAAATCCCTTGTCGCCCCTTCCTAAAATCCACCACTGACAGGGACTCTAAGGGTACAAAGACTCGAGCGATAGTGACAGTTTGTAATCTGACCACGTGGGCTCTTACGTTTATCTTCTCATCAAAATGTTCCGATCGATCTACTTTAGGAACACAACGCACACTATTCACAGGAGTAGATTTGTATTTTTAGTTAAAACTGTTTATTATTCCCACAGGTTCTTCAAAGGTGCAAACTCTGTCCCACACTGGTGTATGATGAAATTATTCTGGTAGAAAAAATGTAGCACGCATTGCATAGTTTTGCTCCGGGCTGCAATTAAATGCATATAGGTAAAACGGGCATCATTCCTAACCCATTGGTTCACACATGTTGGTTACGTTCGCGCGACTTCCCCGACTAGGGTGACATGACGTCATACTTCCCTAAGAGATTATTTCTGTGCGTGAACGCTTTCAGAGGTCAATTAAATGTGGAAGTATAAACCGAAAGCGAAAGCTCATAACATAATGTTGAATTTTTCGTCAAAGGTGCAATTTTTGATTCGGCAAGTATTGGGTGACAGTCATGATCAATTCAAACGATTATTATTTAGAAATAATATGTGTTTTTGGCATACAAATATGCGGAAAAAAAAAGAAATATTTATCAAATATATTTATATCCAGCTTCACGAATTTAAAAAACCCGTATGGAAACTTTTCAGTGCTTCTATTTTACTGTCTTACAGGAAAGATTCAACAATGTATCAGAATGGGGTGTGTCTATAAAATAATAAATGAATATATTTCAGTGCAAAGCTGTTTGTGGCAAAATTGCCACGCAAAGGTGATTTAATTTAAAATAACAGCTTGTCAGTTTGCTTTTCTGAAGCGTTGTCTGCCATGATGGTGATGCGATTCCCCTGGCTTATCCTGCTCTGAAGCCGGGGAAGTGGGGGGTGACCCGAGTGTGACGACAATAGACGCGTGCGTGAACGACAAAGTGGCACACCCCAATTGACCCGGGTAATACGCGCGAACGGAGCAGGGGACGCCTAGGCTGACTCGGGGACGCCTGAGTGACTCGCTCGAACGCAGCCGTTATTAACCCGTAACACGCAAGACTGTTTGTCGCGTGACGTCATAGACAGGGCTGGCCACGCTTATATTTCAGCTTCAAGTGGTCGAAGGAAGGTATATATTTGTAACCCTCAGGTTATTTTATAAAATGAGGACAATCGATGCAATATTTAAGCATATGTAATGGTAACCTTTCAAGGGATATAGGCGTTAGTTCAGCCGAGTGTGTCGCTTTAACAAACAAACTACGCATTTACAACTTTAAAATCAATTGAGTCTTTGTTCTCTGTGTAATAATATCGTGTGGTTTTTAAAATTGCCTTTCATAGTTGTGTTTTAAACATCGGTTTTTAATTTCAATGACTTTAACCCTAGACAAGTTCTTTACAGAGAACAAACGATATCAATGTTTTCCATTTGCTCTTCTTTTGTTCGCCTTATTTAATGTGTGTGTAAGAAAGAACTATTTTTTTTTATAATACGCTTTGATACAAAAGGTGCAAATGCATTGTCATTACCCAGCAGCGATTTAACTATAAGTTCCCAATGGTCCATATATGTTTGGCTTGTTTGTTTGTTTGATTAGGGTTTAACGTCGTTCTCAAGATTATTTACCTTATATGACGACGTGCCAGCTCAATGGGTGAACGAAACTATAGTAGTTGGTTCACTCGCAGTTCGGATGGATCGCTCTTAAACATAAGTTGGCTAAGATTAAGACATATGAAGGGATTAAACAGTTTCCACGAAGGGGTTGTTGGAATAGAGGGGTTGTTGGAATAAAACTGTGTTAACTTATCAATGGACTTCTAACGATATACTCTGCCAAACGTTTTAAGCTTCATATATCCGTCTGGCATAAAAACTCAACACAAGAGGGTTTCAACAATCCGAAGATGGGTGGTAATTTGATTTCGTCAAATTGACATGATTGACAAGCCTAATTTTGTCTGACATACAGGGGCATTTTGTAACCATCAAGTACCATTTAGCTTTTTAAGGCAGACTGGAAACTTTGGGATAAACCGACACCATGACTCTCTTACTATGTAGTGACGAATTGGCTCTACTTTGCAGGCCCATAAACATTTTAAAATGTGTTATCATTTCAGGTCAACATCAAATTGAAAAATTGTATTGATGTAAAACTGATTAAATGTGTTACAATCTTTATAATTTGATTGTTTGCTTGATATGGGTGACTGGAATCTTTAAAACGGGAATTGAGTTGATGTACAGCTGAATGGCATCTAAGTATAGTCCCGGTGTATGTATACAGCTGTAATTTGTCTTGCTACGACCGCACAATTTACCCCGTTTTAGCGAATATCATTACATTTACACATTCAAAATGGCACTAGGTTTATGACCATGCTGGCTGTACATCATGGAGGTAAGCCCGCTTCCGGTTTTAATCAAATATAGGTGTTCTTCACAACAGCCCACCTGAAGACCGCGAGGCAGCACCATACACACGTTTAAAATAGCTCACTGGAATCTAAAACAGCCGAAAACAATTAAGGACCAGTCTACTACTACAGATAAAACATGTCATAATACAGTAACCTAATACACAAGTAATGTAATTCCGAAAAACGATAACTTCATTTTGACTCAATATTTCAGCATTTATTAAGCCATTTGCAAAATCTGTTCCTCTAAAATTGCAAGTTATATCAAAATCACACGTGGGAAACATTAAAACGCTATTTTGGAATCTTGATATATTTGGACTATTCTGTGTTTTAATGCAGATATATATCAGGAATCTAGTTACAGAAAGTGAACTGATTATCAATGATAACATAATTGATTCGGAGTAGGGACACGTGATGTAGGCCAACATATTCCATTTTTATTGGGGTTTTATTTAACTCTGAACAAGGTTTGAAGCGTATTATGGACCTAAGCCAATGCAAGACAAGAGAAAATGAAATACTCATAAAGTCATATAATAAAGTTATTGATAGATTAAAGGTTATGCGCCAAGTATTATATTGGATATTTTCCTAAAATCTCTTGTAACAGGAAGATGACAGGAATCATACCAATACGATTAAAACAATTGTGAACAATTTTGCTTTAGTTTGGAATACAACCGAATAAAATTGTGCAGTCGTACCGCAATAATCATATAATAATAATATTTATACAGCATTGACTATTATTAATGAATGCACATCAAAACCATTTCCAAAATCGTTTTGTCAAGTCATTGCAAAACATACTCTTTTAATTCGAATACAATAGTCATTGTAGCAGATACAGAAACAAAAAAACAAAATTGTCCGATCGTAGTGTCAGTCGTTCGTTCGTTCAAGCGATCTTGTAATGTTTTAGACCTAATTGACTTTGTGCTACAAAGGTAACGCTAAAGTAAAGGTACATTTAGAGGCTCAGTCGCAGTGACGCTTTATCCTTAAGACATTGTAATGAGCCTCATCACAGACTACTTTCACCAACATTTTTTTCTTCTCCCTTCGCCCTTATCTTAACGCTCTCTGGGTAAGAGCAGTTTGTTTGAAGAGTAGTAAAACTGTCTTTACTTAGTACTGCAGAAAAATAACTTTCCAACTGTGGTAAAGTCTCATACTGTTATTAGAGATATTATTGTATTTCATCACAATGTTTATGATGCGAGAGATTCGTGTTTCTGTTTTCAA
>JARFOD010075859.1:0-20817 GCA_031763545.1 Mopalia muscosa
TGTTACTGAAAGAAGAACAATGTTTGAAATGACGGAGTGATGCGGTCAAATAAAGTGTCAATTTGATTATCTACCACTTATTCTCCTTTAAATCTCTGTTTGATCGGGATAAAGCAACGTACTTTGCGGTTATTTCACTCACATGCCGGCGTGCCAGCCCAAGGGGCAAAGGAAACCACCCATGACACAACTGGCAAAACAAAAAAAACAAACAAAAAAAAAAAAAAACATCACAGGACACAAAGCAGTTTTATACTTAAGTCAAAATGTTTAAAGGCCCTCACATTTCTTAGTTTTGAATTTTAACATGTAATATTTTAGCATAATTATTATAACGTTAGTAAGTCACAATTACATGTATTAATTTAAAACTAAGTTAAGGTAAGTGGCAAAAATATCAAATTTAGTATATTGTCTTGCCCCTGGGCAACAGGAAGCTCCTTCCAGCCACCCTCGGATTAAATCGCTACTAATTCACTATTTATTCTCTGTTCACTTTGAAATCTGATAATTTGGTAATAATACTCTTCCCACTTTTTCGACGACAGCTATACTTGAAAAAAAAAAAAAAAACGTATCTAAAATACAAGCTGGTGGTCTACAAGACCACTGCATCCTTTTCTGGCTGGAGAATGTAAAACAGGAGCGTTAAGGATGAATTTGTCACTGTCTTGAGAATGGTCGTAGGGGAAACTGGTCCATTGAAATACGCATATCATGTGTTGTCTTCTTACGAATCTCGTCATTGGGATCTTTGTTAATATTGTTTGATACCAGGTTGGTCTATCTCTTTTATCTGTTACAAATTTATGGCCTTCTGTCCTGACGCTCACTTGTTCCTGGTTTAATGTGGACAAATAAACATGAACCATCAACCATAAACAAGTATCAATTTTGTTTGGATGTGGAGTGAAGTCGATATGATTTCAAGTGGTCAACACCTTTATTCCACGTGCGATGACAAAACCATTGTCATTGTTCTTCCCCAGGGGATTGTTTTTATAGGTGTATGGGGAGAGTTGTCCCTCCCCGAGGAGTCTTTACGTGGATACACCCAGTTTACGTTATTTAAGATAAGTTTTTGATTTGATATTGAACAGGCCCGCTTTATGGATGTGGGACTTCTAAATGATTATGAGGAAAAAACTGTTCAACCTTAGTCCAGTTTTGCACCTTCTGACGAGGGTGGCCAAGTGGTTAGACTACACACGTGACAGTGTTCATCAAGTCCTACCTTTTTAATATCAAAGGAGGCTTTCTATAGTCTTATTTTAAAATGGCCCATGCAGTTACGCAACTTGGTTTGTACGTTTGTTAAGAACGATTCCTCCTTGTTTCTTGCCATATTAAATGATTGCTAAAAACATCTATATAAAACCATTTTAAACAACTAATTCCACCGGTTATGATTTATGCTAGTACCGGTTTTTGACTGATATGAGGCTTAACAAGAACATCGATGCTACATTTGTGAAAGTAGTTGTGAGAATTATCCTGTAACTTGCCTCAAAAATAATTTTTAATGTTGTGTTATTTTTGTGTAGGGTTTCATTTGTTCGATATGTCAGCATGAACTGTACTGGTCAAATTTCATTGTTGTCATTAAAATAATAACGGTGTGACCACGTGTTAATGTTTTTACACGTGCCCAAAGAACAGCTTATACAAAACTAACGCTAGTACTGCTAAAACAAGGCAAACTAAATGAATCAACACACTACTCGTGTTAGCTTATTCATTGTTTGAAAGAATCCGAGTGACTAACATTATAAAAAAAAACAGATTAAATATTGCGTACACAAATAAACAAGTGCGAAAAAAATGTTCTTGAAATGTTTTTGAAAACTACAGTATCTGGCATTCTCCTATATTTCTCAATGAAGCATTTATGAAACATTTTATTGATTTTCTAAAACCCTCAAACTTGTGTGTGCTGTCTATATCGTATGGACTGATTACTAAGCTTGTAGCCTCTATCACCTATCCCTGATGAGAGTAGCTATTGCTTTTGTTGCACCAAGGATTACATACACAAATCCGACAGGGATATCCTTGAATGACAAGATAGTCAGGCTTTTAAAAGATAAATCGAGAAATCGAACTCAGATGGAGCCGACTTAGTACCAGTGATTCGATGTCGCCCTAGCTTTGATCCTTGTGACATTGAGCTCGTGTCTAAGAGTTCAACAAAGTTAGAACCCCGAATGTATAAGTTTTGTGTTGTTCCACGTTGATTAAATTGTTGACAAATCACTTTGAAGATTTACTGATTCACAAGGAGGAAGTAGACAGCACATTGATCTAATTCTTAGTCACAATCTAACTCCGATGCTTGGAATTGGACTTCAGCACAGCGAAACAAACTCAAATCTATACAGTCTTTTTCGTTATGACGAAAATACTGTTAATCTTCACTTTCTAAAAAAACACAAAAAATATTCATCTATACAATCTTTATTCTGCAGGTTGCGGTTGCTCGAATCGCTTTTAAATTTAATCTGCTACGCCACGCCATGCTGAAGGTATCTCTAACCCGCTATGAGTAATTTAATCAGATGTTATTAACTAATAGCATTTTGAGCAACAGACCCTTGATCGAGATATATATGCATTTTATAGGCGCAATATAATTTACAACTTTTAGTAAGAATGAATGTCATATTTATGGCAAGATTTGTTTGTTTTCGATATACTGTAGTTATTTAGTTGAGAATTTCGGCGTTTCAGGGTGACGTCTGAGTCAACGTTTTTAATCGACTTAACATCTACACAAATATTTCCCGCTGTATTATTACCCGCGTTAAATTATTCTTAATGTATTATTCTTTTTTTGTTATAAATATTATTCCAGAAATCCAAAGTGTAAAGGGGTAGCAACAAAAAAATAAAAAATAAAAATGACGCCGAACTGTGGGTGCGCGTCTATGTTTTGTGTCTGACGATTGTCACTGTGTTCCCAAGGCTTTTTGCCACTGTAGCTGATAGTTTCGTCACCCCATCGATTTAGTTGACACGATCTCTTAAAGCGAATTAGCCTTAAGTCAGGCATATAATCCCAATAAAACAAACGAACATCACTAGTACTTTAGCGCGTAAAACATATAGTCATTAACATATCACAATTCTATGGATTTCAACTTCTGTGTTATTATGGAGCAGCGCTTGTGTTCAGGAAAACACTTATAATACAAACCTTCAACAATTAAAAAAGACATTGATTTATTTATAGTAAATTAATTGCTAAATTGCAATAAGTGATAGCCACGCTCTACTATACGCCGATATACCCTATGGTGTCGTGTACTACCTTTGCTTCCAAAATTTCACAATTGTTTCATTAAAATTTAGATTAAAATAAATGCCTGTAAACAAAAAGAAGAAAAAAAGAAAATTACTATAGATAGGCTTTTATACCTAAAAATTAAGCATATAATTCCTTAACTTTTTTTACTGTAATATCGCTATAAATATCAGCTCAAGTACAAGATGGATGTCTGATATTATCCTTTTCGCGGAATCGGGAGGAAATCAGGTCCCGTTTCAATGTTATCCGTTCGGCTGACCCTGTGCGGTCTGTTTATGCGTACTGACCAGAGATTGGGATCTGTTTGTACGGGTTAAGTTTAATTAACTGTAATGGCGGTGTGTTTGAGGTTATGCGGTTTGTGAAAATCTCTTAATTAAGAACGGTTGTTGTGGAAAAGACTAGCCGCTAATCCTGCCTGAGACGCCTGCTTTACGTAACATCATTTTGTTGTAACTTGTGTCTAGGGGCATATTTTGAGAACCTTCAATGGCATTGGGAATTTTTACGGTATAAACTAGACAGGCAATCTTAGTGCTGATTGAAAAATTGTTTTCACAATAAAAATAAGTAGATTTTCAAAAACAAAGAAACAAAAACTCGAGAAAATAAACAAAAGCTAACAACCATCTTATGCAATTTAACCGAGTCATGAAGGCCAGTGAGTGACCCTCTCTTGTCTGTTTTTCATTTTATATCCGTGTCCATGATCGTATGATAACTATTGATTTAAAAAACAAGCAGTTATTAAACAAATAATTCTTAATAAATCACACAGAAGTTTTGAAAAATAGGTGATTAGGCCCATTGAATAAAACTCTATCTTTATTATTTAAATAAGGCTGATATTAAAAGACTTACCATGAAATAAGCACCATTAAAATAGACAATCTGTCTCGTAAACGCAACTAAGAACGTCATGAGCCATATAGTAATTTGGATATAATAATTCGTCTCGTGAACGAAAAACGAAAGTAATTTAGATTAAAAAATCATCTGATAAGTAAACACGAAAAGATTAGTAGATCGTATAATCTACTCGCACGACTTTGTTTGGAAAAATTTATTCTAGTAATTGAATACGGTACTCTTCAAACGCTTCAAATTGAATTAAACTTGTCAAAATTAATTATCCTCTGAAAGACCTATAAAGTAAAAGGGTTACGAATTAGTGACTAGTGGATTTGGAGTGAAGAAGTAAACGATATACTCATGGAATGTTTCTATCTGTCAATCATCTCCTTGTTGCTTGCATCCCGAATTCGATGCGTTCATTGGGTAGCCTTATTTATAGGGTAACGGGACACTTTCCTCTCTCTACCAATCGGATCAGCTCACAAAATATTCTAGCTGCTGATTGGCCAGAGAGCTGTTTGTGGAAACAACAGTTCTCTCCTACAGTCAGGGATATAGAGGCTATCAAGGTTCGGTAACTTCGTTAAGATAATTGACCGAGGAAACTTTACAAACTTTTCGAAAAGATTTCATTCTAGAGGGACACAGTCTGGCATGACAGTCGCTGGCTAATCGGATTAAGCCTTGTTACTTACGTGGATTTGACTTCAGTATGTCATCAGCCGTACCACATTTCATAAAAGCTGAAAAACCGTTTCCTCTGTTTCTCTCGGGATTAGGGGGTCGTTCTGTTGATCACCCTGCAGTACGAATACCTTTCCGGCAATCTTTAACAAATTCGGGGATGCCACTACTCGGGAAGTTTTGTAACCCAGTTGATGGTTCCGTTGATGCGACGAACATGGCTCCAAGCTCTATCCACCGTGCCCCTAGCTTATCTCCCGTCTCAAAAACCTGTCCAAATCAGCACTCCATCGATGAGATCCTGGGGAAAAACAAGCAGCCAAACTTCTGTGAAGGTAAGTTTGTAAGAGATGTATCTTTGAGATTCGCAATTCCGCAGCTCGAACAGGAAAGGTACTTCAGGCGAAATGACGGGAACTATCTTCAGTTGTAGTACAAATCTATACACTGTATAGCTTCAGGCCTCTTATTCTGTAACGCTCCACACATGTTCAAAAAGCCACCCAAATGTTACAAGGTGACTTTCCAATTGTTTTCTCCCTGACCCGTAATATCTCACAAAATGCTCTGTTGAAGGAAAACAGAGACCGAATGCTCCTGCTATATCCTAATGATTACATCGTTTCGGATCGTCTTGGCAAACACATTCCGACTGAGCAACCACGAAGTAAATACAGATCCTGGAATACCTGTACACCAATTAGACGGCTTATTAATTTCCAATCTGATATGATCTTGGCTGGAACTTTGTTACGTCATTGTTGATGCTTTATCTGATTGAGTTAAGGGCTAACTTTACGCCATCCTTAACGCATCCCCCGCCTTTAGCGCGATGTGGACCGTTTGGTTTAAGATAAACTGTCGTCGGTGAGATTTAATATCCACGAAGGGAGATATATCTCCAAGACAATCTGTTGTAACCACGCCCGGGGACGAATGACCTGTCGAAATCGCCTTGAAGACTCCACCAGGCTTGTGTTCTTAGATGATTCTGTTCAAGATAGTTAGGGTAGAGTTTCAAAACTCACAACAACATTTTAATCTGGGGAAATTGAAAGTTGACGATTAAGGCTAACTATCCGAAACTGTTTATTCGTGGGGAGCATGCCTGGATCTCCCGTGTATTAATTTGCATTTGACCAATCGTTTATATTTAAATTTATTTGTTTGATGCACTATTTAAAACATGACAAGTTTAAGATTATTACTGAGATTTTATATCGATGTCAATTTGTTGGATTTATTTAATTTTTAAAAATCTGTATTTAGTTGTGTGATTACTTTGACTGTATTCTGACTTAAAAATGACTGATTGATTTTCCGTGTTTTATTAATTTTATAGATGAAATGAATGATAAAGGTGGAAATAAATGGCAGCATCGTCCTTCCCTCACCTCCCCAATCCGGTCAGACGAACATGATGATAGTGGCGATTTCCCATCTGACAGGGATCTCTCCCCCGTGTTAGGTGAGCGATCCCCCGGGGATACAGACTCCCTCTCCCCGGCTTCCTTACATCATTGCAGCGACAATAAGGATGACAATTTATCTGAACGAGCCCATTCCCTGGATGGAGATAAATCTGATGATAGTTGCGACGGGAAGAAAAAGAAGCGCCGTAACCGTACGACATTCACCAGTTATCAGCTTGAAGAGATGGAGAAAGTTTTTCAAAGAACTCATTACCCGGATGTTTATTCTCGCGAACAGTTGGCCCTCCGATGTGACCTCACAGAAGCTCGAGTACAGGTACGTCTTTCTACCTTCCATTTTAAAAGACGTTACCGTCTCAGATTTAATTTAAGTAACTCTCAATTGAAAGTTGAAAAGTATAAGGATTGGATTTAAAAAGTATGTACTAAGTGCTCAGATATTCCCCCCGCAATGCGCATTTGCTCATTTTTAAAATTCTGTAAACGGTAGAGAAGAATACGAACAAGAAAATAGATAAATTTATAAATTCACTTTCAATATAAGTGTCGTTTATCTAGCATTTATATGTTTTCATCGGTGTGCAGCAGATTGCTAAATTACGAAAGATAAAACAAAACATTGTTCACAAAGATACGTAGTCATTTTCATAGCTAGATTGTCATCCACATTAACTAAAACTCAGAACAAAGATGTCCGACATAGTTGTACAAGCAGCTCAGCGTTCTCTAATTTTTCTTCTGATAAAAATTATTGTTTTAATGGGATATAATAACTAGTGTTAGTAATGCTTTCAATTAACACCGGCTTTCTTAATTGATCAACAAATACACTCTTAGAAAAAAATGGTTCTAATAGAACTTTAAAAGGTTTTCTAGCTTTTAAGTCTCCAGGGTTACCCTTTATGGTTCTGTATTTAATCCTATTACATCAAGTGTAGCTAGAATGTCTCGCTACATGGCAACATGTTTCCAACTGTTATAAATTTAAACCAACAGACGAAAATGTAAGCCGAAATCAGCAGTAGATTAAGCTCTAAGAATTATTTAGTTATGTAGGTCTTTAGTTGGTTTCATGAAGAGCCATCCTCTATTCTAATGAATCCTAACACAAATCAATATTGCTGAGAATGTAGACGAAGAAACGTTGGCATAAATCATTATATTGAATGGACATTCCATTAGGACAAATAAGTAAGTAAGTAAGTAGATGAAGAAAAAAAAGTACAAAATTTTATTTGAATATAATTTTGTCCAGGAAATGTTTTAAATGTACTTGTTTTGACATTTTTTCCCAAATTTATTCACACGATTATAACGAATGTGCAGTAATGCATCACACATATGATATTCATATTATTCCTTGTGCTGCAACTAAGAGCCATCAATCTGTTTTTAAAAAATGTGTCAATGACGTTAGAATTGTCAGAATTTTATTATGAATGACGTATCACAGTTTAATGTTTAGTTCCCAGGTGTTTAGCAACCTGCTTGCAACACATATTTTTAATAGTGAAAGTAAATACTAATAAAACAACTACGCAATGAAATTTAAAACCAGTACTAATTGCTTGTAAAGTTATTGCATTGGATGGAAATTACACCAATATATTTTCTCTGGACGCAACAAAACATTTTGTATTACCACATTTAAATTATTTCGATATTTTTTTTAACAAGAAGCTTATTTTATAAATACAAATGACAGCAATGTAAATGAAACTGGACAGTCTTCCGCATTCTCTGTTAAAAGTGACGGCCCTGACAATTTTCAAGAAAAATAAATTTATTTTCATTTAGTGGTCCACTAGGGTCTTGTGGAAATTGTAGGTATATATCAACAAGGAGGTTTATCTGGAAACATCTACCAACATGCAGTTCAATTCACTTAATCAAAGCTTTAAAATATCTCAAATATATAATTAAAACAAACGTAGGAGGAAAGATACGATAACAAAAATACAAAGGCGTTAAACTAAGGCATTATTCTAAAATGCGACCGTTGCTCTTAAAGGTCGAAATGTAACATGGAACAAAACACCTAGATTTACCCGTTGTATTCATGTTCAAGCAATACATCTTGTGTGTTTGTTTATCTTGTCATAATCTGTTAAACAGTGCATGGATTTTTAGAAATACTTATCTATTGCTCGCTATCAATTTTAATCGTAATGACAAGGAAATAATAGTCGTTACCGCCTTTATTATTATTATTATATCATTCTATGGTATTGAATTAGGAGATAATATGAGAAGAAATTGTTCACAACATGGCCGCCCAACGCTGCCCTAGTGAGGAGTCCCTTAAAGAAAAAAAAAACATGAATAAAAATTAAAAAATATATATACAGACCAGTTGGTTAGAGCACTGATCCTACTTGCTACATCATTCTCTAGTTCGAATCCCGCTTTTGGGAAGCAAAATGTCATTTCTCTACTATATTTTTTAAAAACATTTTCGCTGTATTAGTATTCATTCATGAGTTTTCATTTCGCATGGGATAAACTTTGTTAAGTCCAATTTCGTTTGGTGACGGAACATATGTCTAGAAGATAGAAATAAATTATGATTTTTTTCGACCCATTGAAATTAAAGTATATCTGATTGATAGCTAATATATTTATCTGTATATAACATACATAAACTTTTACCAGTGAATAAGGCTTGCCAACACTATACATTGAGACCTTAACACAGCATGTGACAATATGTTCTGACTTCAGTTGCTTCGACATCTACCAAAATATAACTATATATATGTTATTGATGTATAAATACGTTCAGCATGTGCCTCTTTAACTGTAGTTCTACATGGCAACATGTTTCCAACTGTTATCAATTTAAACCAACGGGTGAATACTTAAGCTGAAATCAGTCGGAGATCAAGAACTAAGAATTATGATTTTCACAGGCTTTGCAAAAAAAAAAAAAAAAAAAAAATCTGTAGCAATTTTTATATATATGTTTTTAAATGGCACAATCAATGTTGTGTTTTCAATGTGCTACTATGCAATTAAAAATCATAATTTGCGTCGTCTCATAATTTGTCATGGCAACTTACTGAAAAAGCTACGGGGTAAAATTGTCCAACCATAAATCCTAGAGAGCATTCCATCATTGTGAGAGAAATGGTAACGCTGTTAGCTAGTAAAGTTGGATCCCGTCCTAAACGTTCATTTTCCCGTCATCTGATTTAAATTTGATCTGATTAGACTTATATCCTATCCAAAACGCCCGGCACCCAAGATCTCTGATTGCGAAAGAGCGATGAGAACCAATCTGAACTAGTTTTGACAAAACCATGTTTCATTATATCGTCAAGGCACGACAAATATATAACTGTTTTGTCTGTTTATCTGCTCATGTTCAATTATAAATTGGATAGACAACTATTGCTAAAATCACTGATGGATGATCGTCTAAGACCCGCTCAACAGAATTAAAAAAAGCATATAAATGTTTTTCTAACTTGGCTGTCTCATGGTATATTTAGTTTAAATACTTAAATAAGGTTATAGAAAATTTTATTAATTTTGCGTTAACGGACACTGCATGTACAGCATGAAGTATTAGCAGTAGCGTGTTAGAATAGTGTGGTTGCTCTCATATGGTAATACCAGCCTTTGACGCGTATCAAATTAAACCTGTAAACTATCAGTATCATTTTAAGCGGATGGATTTTTAAGTCATTGAAATATTTGTTAGAATAAAGTTGTCATCTGAATTGAGATAGCCAGACAGCTGACACTAAAAGTTATTTTAACTTTCTCCGTAGTGAACTTTTATCAATTTGAAATTTTGTTTCTGTTTTCCTGTTAGCTGGGTGCTAACCGGAAGCCAATATCTTGGACTGTTGGGGCACCTCAACGGGGTAACGTGTTGTGATAGCTAGAAGTACAACAGCAGAAAAGGCCGTGTATCGTTTTCAAGCCATTTTCACGCGAGGCGTCTGTTGATTTTCCAAATAAAATGTATAATTGAAAACATGTGGCCAAGCTTATTTAGCAACGTAAAACTCGGGCTGAAAAGAAAATTGTTTTGAGAAAACAGAAAGATTGAAATGGTGTATGGTAGTAAATGTTAAACGGTTCACCCAGTTAAAACATACTGCATGTTCCTTACATTCAGCAAAAATAACGATACATTCATATTGTAGTCTTATCCGCTCTAACAATTTACAAGGAATGTTCTAATCACTCTTATCAACTAAATATCAAAGTGATGATGTGTTTATTTTTTTAAGGCTATCTGTAAATTTATAAAAACAAACTTGGATTGCAAACTAAAAACCTGAGCTAGTTTTGCTCCACTATGGATGTCCGGGCCGTGAATTCTCCTGTCAATCATCCGTACCTCTAACTGACATCAGACTGTGCGACTTGTCAACGCTTAATGAGGCCTTATGTTAACAACTTCTTCTTTTCCCCTCTCAAGTGTTTCTCAAGCTCCTTCTAGCTTATCATTGCCGCTATCCACAGAAATCTCTGCAACACTTTGAGACAGGCGCCATTTAACCAATTTACAGTTCTTGATTTAAATCACAAACGTTTTAATCAAACACTTTTTTCTCAATTATCGATGGGAAATAAACAATCTTACATAACACGAATAACCTTATTAAATCTTTGAATTCAGAATTGGATGGAACTCGGATTTTGTTGGTAGAATTTCTACACATTAGATCTAAGTGTAGCCTTCTATTTTAATTTAAAACATATGCCTTGCTGCTATCGCATTGTGGTTTTAAACATATTTTGGGCATATAATTATGGTAATGCGACAAGGGTGTTCACTTAGCCTCTGTTTGTTTCCTGTAGGTCACAGGGAAACTCAATTTGTGTCCCAATCGCTCTTAAGCATCACATTTTGAAAAGACATTATATGGAACAATCTTTGGTAATAAAAAAGTGTTGCTTCATATTTTGCTCTGGAGCTAATAAACCAACCTCACTAAGTTAGTTTATTCATTAATATTAATTTTGATTGGTTTTTCTGGGCATAATGCTAAAATTGGATTTATTTTCACAACATAAAATCAGATATTAGATAATATAATATGATGATAATCAGAAGATATGCCATTAACCAAATTGAATATATTTTGAATAATGAAGAGAGAAAAATTTGCTTGCCTCCACCGGAAATCGAACATGGTATAGCCGTAAATAGCCGAAATTTACTTGTATTGTGACCTAGGTGATCCTGAACGCATGTGGACAGGTCCAGAGAGACTGAACAGCGATCTGCTGGACACATGTGACAGTCATCGCCTTTGTTTATTTGTGTCGCGGCGCATTGCCTAACTACTGACATTAATCTGTGTTAACCTGTGGGTGTTCAGTGCTTTTGTTACATCACTTTCGTAAATCCTGTGTTTCAACAGTGACACTATTATACCATCACATCCAGCATTGCCATCCTTATGGAGAAACCATGAATACACTGTGAAATCTGTTTTTGTTTTCTTCTACAGAGAAGTCATTGAAGTTCAAACAGTATTACTTTCTAAAATTTATGAGTATATTTGTTGTTTATGGTCGAACAAAAAGACAAGGAATATACTCATCCGTTAGGGCATGCTTCTTTTATGTATAACGCCTATACATGAGCTCCAAAAAAATAAAATAAAATCAAAGAAAACATGCAATACATGAGATAGGTTCTCATAATAATAGTCTTTGAAATAAGGTGCACTCGATTTCGATTTTCCCGCCATTGAAAACGTTGCCCCTCCCCCATAAATTGCCCCAATAAATTGGACCTGATGTTATTTGTAAATACAGCAGATAGCTAAAGTATTTCTATTGTTCGTTTTTATTGTATCAACTTTTCACCTTGAAGCCCGCATTCAGTAATATTTTCTCTCGTGAAAATCGTTTATTACAAAGCAGGGTACAAGGCCTTGGTAAGGCTATAACAACATTTACTCTATCCTTTGACTCGGGATGATTGCCCCTCCAGGAACGGAGTTTTGATACAAAATTGGGAAAGTTGAAAAGCGGTTGTTAAGATTCCATACGTGTTGGTTGAATTGTGAATTCGTCCGGACTCGTTGAATCTAGCGAGTATCCGGTGATCGGAATGTCTCTACCAATAGAACCCATCTTACCGAAGAGCCCCTCAGAAACTTTGGTCGAATTCCACACAGAGCAGACATTGTTTAACACGACTACCATCCGCGAACAGTCATAGCTTGGGAGTTCTACCAAAACTAGCTGACGTGAAATACTAAACACAATGCCATCTACTTGCATTAGTTATTAATGTTATTTATGATGTACCTACATCATATCATTATGCTTTTGATATCTTCAGCAAATATTACATCGATTTGTCTCCTCATTTCCAAATTGTCCGAAATCTGAAGTTATGCAATGTTATTTTTCTATTACCATATCAACTGAACACATATTATTGAACACTGCATTGGTATGGAAAGACTTATATAATTGGCACAAAACTAGAATTATATATCTAACCGGCAATTATTTGTTCCTGAGAATTAGTGGGAGAAAGTTTGAATGTATGATAAATATAAAACTTAAAAATTATTCAGTTGGATTTTTTGTCAGAAGTCTGTAAAAGATTTATGTCCTCTTTTCGAAAAATTTGCTAGGTAGTTGATACGCGTACCGCACAAGTGGTTATGAACGGTCCACATTGGTACAACGCTGAGACACATTAGACATACCGAAACTGATATGAAGTGCTACAGTCTGTCATAAGGATGGCATCAGACTGCCCCCAGTGACAAAATGATAACACCTGATCTATGAGACAAAACCGTGAATACTTTACAAATTTTATTTAATTGTCAGTCAGGAAAAAGTTTTTTTAATTGTGTAGATGACAGGTTGTATTTTTTTTGTGAAATCATTTTTTGTAATATCAATCAGCTCTGTGTTAATAAAGCTGGTTTTGAAAACGAAGAAAGCAATTCAGTCTTTTGTTGTCATAGTAACACGTGGAAACTGTAAGTGTAAAGTGGCATGTATGCTCTTGTGTTAGTTGTTTGGTAAATCGGTCCAGGCGTGTTCTAATGCTCAGGAAATCTTGTCCCCGGTGGCCTCCTTTACATGTGGGTTGTATGTGACTGCGTGATCCACAGCTACAATCGACTACCAACCTTTCCTTTTCCCACGGAGGCGACATTTTTTTTATATAGCAATAGCACGAGGTGGTGTTTTCTTCTCTGTTTTGGTTACTTCATAAATATTTGTCTCACTAAATAGATTTTTTGGCGAAGAAAATGAGTGTTATGGTAACGTGATTTTTGTAAATGCTGTTGTTGTAGTAGGCAGTTTTTTTAAGTATAGTAGTAGACTTTCTGTCTGCTATCGGGGTTAGGTTAGGCCCGAGGCCTGGTAACACCTATTGCCAATCACTACTAAAACAATAGAGCTGGTAAGATTGCTATCTTATTACACTATCAGTATACTATCAATTTGAAAAAAGAAACATTTATCGCAGTGCGGCCTGACGACAGTTCAACATGTACGTGTTGAGGGGGATGTGGCGATGTACGAGCCTCACACCCCCGCGATGTTGAGTCGTCTAGGGGTGGGAGGGACTAGGAGCACCCCCGGGCATCTCTCTCTTTCAACCTGGCTAGGATTACTGGTGGACTAATAATCCCCTGCCTTCAGCCTTGGTGGGGGCAGCTAACCGATGTTGACTCAGTATGCCGTGAAAATCTCTCCCTGGTGTTTGTGTTAAGACATAATCTCTATGTATTTGTGTCCCCCGTCACTGGATCGCCTCTCATTTTACAGACAAGCTAGTTGCCCGAGGGACCAAACCTTACACTGTGACAATACCGCTATCATAGACTTGGTAACAGAACCGTCCCCAGGGGCTTACTCCTGTCGCATTATTGACAACCTTTCTCCAACTTTCCAAACAATACGTTTTTAAACGATTACAGAGAGAAAACTAGATTTTAAGTGCTAAAAGGTGTTGACTTGATGTGTAAAATATATATGTGTTGATATTTTAGTAACTCTATCTTATAAATCTTAATATTGTCTAGAAAACGAAAATATATAATTAACAAAAATAAATATATTTAGTAGATTTATAGGCCTACAGTTCTGACAATAATGCTTGTTTATAGCTGTCTCAGATATAGACCATGAGTTTTCTCTAAACCGCATGAATTTCGTTATTTTTAAGTTCAAATATTCACGAAAGGAGAGAAACAAGCTAGTTTATAACATATTGTAGACAAAGTGATACTCTGAAGAAGACCTAGCATATTTAGTTCGCAACAAAATATAACTGACCTAGCAATTTGATAGAGTGATTTCCTTTCATCGTTATAGAATCATTTTAACCAGGTGGACATTTGTGCACGATCTGATGGATGTGGACCTTCTAATTTTTACTGAAAACTGTTTCTTGTAACTTCTGATGGATATAATTGGTTGGGCTTGGCAAAAGGTTTCGGATAACGACTTGGGTTTCAGATGGAAGGGGAACGGAGTCTGGTCTAGACGGAGGAGGAAAGAGAGAACAACCCCTAGCTGTCAATCATCGCTGTCAGAGTAATATAGAAGAGTTTAATTGCGCAGTAGGCTTGAGCAATCTTCTAATGAATGTTAGATTAAGTTTATTTTTTTAGCCATTCATTCAATGAGAGGTCTGAGCTGTCAATCAGTCCTTCTGACGTATTCTATATAATATAAATTGGTTGGGATTTTTTGTTAGATAGTTTTTACAGCCGAACTTTTGTTCTACTATAAGACACATTACTGGGACTATATAAGTAACAACTACTAGTATGTTAACGTCATCTGATGTGAAATGGCAAGAAAATCGTTGCAACTTTGTCGGTTTCCAGAGAAAGTGAAACTAGCTCATTTTAGACTTATTTATATAGAAGCATAGGCACAACTTTCGTCAGGAGTGTATCACCAGAGACATATTCAAGAAATAATACAGTACGCTATTAACGAAAGTAAAGTTACATGAGCACTCTGCTATGAGTTGATAAAAAATCTCGATCACTGAATACATGCGTGAAAAAATGGTTCTTCATTAGTGGCTCTTTTGGAACCCTCTATGGCTCTGCATGGAATCCTCACAACAACTGTTTCAAGCATGTCACAATGGTTCCATATAGAACCATCCTCTTGTTTAAAGAACCCTAATTATTTCTAATAGTGTATATATTCAGATATATGAGAGTATGTAGTGTGTTATTAGTTTATTTATACACTTCTTAATCTACAGGCATTATTATTTATTGCATTCTGGCTCGCTCTTGGGCTTTTATGTTTTTCAGGGTTTTTTTTTTCGCAAATTAGATATATCAACTTACTAATACCTTATCTTAATATACTTATTTCATATTTATAAATGGTCAGGGAAATAGAAACTTTCAGAGAGTGCCTGGATATATCTTCATCTACTTTAATAGAACGTAATATATATTTTTTGTTTGTACTTTTCTATCGGTTATATAATGTCATCGCCGGTTAATAAATGTGTTGATATGGTTGTTATACTGTCTCCTATCCGTTACCTATATTAACTGGAGATTAAGTTAGTGTTATTCGTCGGTAATGCATCGCTGTACCCATGTGGATAAGTATATTGTTTTGCCCAAGCTCTAGGAACGTAGAAAAAAAATACCTGTATTTGTTATTGACTGTTATTTCAATCCAATGGTCAGGTCGAATCGTGGCTTTATTTTTTATTCGTGGTGCATATTTATTTGTGTGGCCTTTTTGTATCTTTATTCTTTCGGTTGTAGTTACAGTTCGAATGTTGATGTCAAATAATCCAGATAGACCACATTTTCTACAAATCTGCATCCCTACAGCCTTCAATAGGGGTACCTCATATTCACAACACATGCTCAATACAATATGATAACAGTACTTTTTTCTTCTCTTCAGACCGCCTATTCCCCTAACTCCGCAATCTTATACTGTTACTCAATCCGTTCTCACGCAGCCTGTAAACAATAAGAAAACGATCTGCAGCCGTATTTTGTTTGGACCTCTTTAAACAATACTAATGAAAACCAAAGGGACCATGTTATATCTTTAACTTCCAGTTGAAAGTTTTTGTTTTCAAAAAAAGTTTATTCCCTATTTACATAATATTCCCCATCAAAGGTGTGGATAAAATCATAAATTTTGCACCGACCTGGAAATATCATTTCCACTTTCTCTTAAATGAAACAGATTTATTAATAGATATTTCCTCATAATTGTTTTATCATTATTAACGCCATATTTTTTTTTCACCTGGCATGTGGATGAAAACCAACAAAAACGACAAAAGTTAACATATTATGCTTTGAGAAAGCAAGTGTATGCCGCCAAACCGATCCAACATCTGGTCATTAATATACATAACTCTTTCAGACAATTTCGCTCAGCCTGTAAAAGCCATCGCAAGTTTCTCGTGGATGACCGCAGCACCGTTCCATAACCACATATAGGCCTCGGTGGAGGGAATCTTATCTCTTTCCAATCCTAATACACAGACATGTTTATGTTAACTGATATCAATAATTAGTTCTTTGTGCGAAACACAATTCCTCAAAATGTATAAGGTAAAATGAGTGAGGTTCATAGAACGTTTTTTGCCGGACATATTACTGCCATGTGGTGGTCACGTGTGATCACGTGTGAAAATTCTCTAGTTTTTGAAGGTGACCATTAGGTGTCAGGTTAAACTGACCTGGTCAAGGTATTTTGGATGAGCACTGGTTAGAAGGAGTGACCATCAGCTGACCAACACACCACCTCTCTGCAGGGTGTTCGCCATACTGGGCCATGTGCGCCACAACACATTTCTGAGCGGAATCACTTATTCACATTTCTCTAGCCAAATAACACATATGGTGTACCCACATGGGATTTCTATACTTTCTCTCATTTCCTCACTCTGTCTATCGCCTTAGTTTTGTCTTTCACCAGTCCGTTTCCTCTTGATATCATTTTCATGTATGAATCTGACGTTATTTCACCTATGAATACTTAACCTCCTTTGAATTACCAGCTTTTCGGATCTCCAATTCCTTGCACCTAGCATAACGATTTGATATAGGTGTAAACATGTTTTACTTATAAGAATATTAATAATCCAATGATCTATTGTTTATATTCCACCAATAATCTGGCGTTTATTAACGAATGTAAAGGAAACTCGGGTACGGTACTTATTTGTTTGATTTTGCCTATTGATGCATCGTATTATATCGGGCGAATTATGAACTGGGCCAAAAGTTTGCCTTTGTCACGAAAAAAAAACATGTTACCTTTTGATTATATTTAACAATTCTGCTTGAAGTCTGCTTGAAGACCATGATTTACTTCCCTCGACGGTTGTGGCTGACGATTTATTTATTTCCCGTTTGTTTGTGTTAGGTAACTTAGAGGAAGTGGAGTCGGTCGGTAATAAGCTTTTGATGGAACATTCAACAACGATTGTCTTTCTAAAAGCGACTAAAGGTCTAAGCTAGTTTGTACTGAACATCAACAGAGCTCGTCTAGCGAATGTTCTCCGCTGGTTAGATAAATAAACAGCCGACCGATTAACTTAGCTCTCACTATACAGTCAGTCCTGTTAACCATGGAAGTAAATACATGTAAATGCTATAGCCCGGAGATCGCTGACCGAATCCCTAGTTTGTGTATTTATTTGCGGATTCAGAAAACAATATACTGACAACGCGAGTCACTATGTTCCTTTATACAACTCTTTGATTCTCTTTGCTCAGATTTGTTCTGTGAGTTTTGAAAACTATTTTCAAGATTATTTTTATTTCTTGAATTGAGGTTTTGGCCTATCTAGTGTTTAGTTCCAAAGTACTGGTTTTCTGGTGAAATTTACTCTCATTTTTATTGTTAAAAGGTTTGATAGGGATAGTGGCAAGGAATCACCATGTGCCTATCTTCAGTACCGGTTCTATTACGAATTTTATGTTTTTCTTGTATATTACTCCTATAACCCGCCGAGGCCAGCATGGTATAATCCTTTATTGTTTAAACCCAATCCGATAATTATGCATTTCGCTTCATTTTCTGTAGTTAACGTTTTCGCGAAATAATTCGAAATAATTCAAGCGGCTTTACAAACTTTCCTAATATGTGTTTGATTAATGAAGACCACTCACAACATTTATATCAGAAAACGTTTTTTTGCCTTTTTCTCAACTCAATGTCAGGAGAATCAGAGAAACAAAATCTAGTCATCTGGAATTGGAGCTTAATAAACCAGTTTAAAATGTCTTGTTTACTTAAATTTGTGTTCAATTTCATCCAAATTTCTTACTACGTCAATTATTTGGATGGATTAACACCAATAAAACTTGAAAGTCTTCACAGCTGTAACTTCGGTCAGCTGGTGCATTTATGCCATCTCCCCACCCATTCTTCTGTCGGCTTGAACTGATAAATTTAGCTTTTAAAGTTTGGTTGACAAGGCATAACATTCGCTAGATTAACTAATTGGCTTCAATTAGAAAGAAATGATTATGGACATTTGCTTTAGACTTAACTCCATATCAAGACTAGCTGCACTCAACTCTTTTCATTGGTGCAATTTAGGCACAGTCTAAGAAATCTCTCTTCATTGCTTTTAAGTAGATTCAGTTGTCTAATTTGTCAGATAAGCTGTGCCAGAAACAACTAAAACATTGCACGCTGACATCACTCCAAAATAAATATGACAATGTAGGATGTACCTGCAGGCCTTACTCAACTTAATGGGCGCTTGACAAGGGGGACCACTCTAGGAATGTATCTGGTCCATTGAAAGAAGTCGTATGGGTTATCGCCCTCTAAGCAATGCTCTCGCCACTTAACCAAGTGCCTATTCAATTTTTGTCTACGCTATGCATGTCTCGTTACTTGATCAATAATTAACTACAAATGTGAAATTGTCAAGATTGAATCGAAGGTTAAGCATGTAAAAACGTTCATTAAAATGTGCATCACACTATTGATATAGTTAAGTACAAATAATTAAATACATCTATCACGGAACTTGCTGTTTCAAAGTTACACTACTGTTATCCTATAAGTTCTTATATAAGTTACCGGCAGTATAAGTATAAATTGACAAAAATGGAAAAATTGTAAACGTAAGTTAGAAAGACTGTAAGGAGCTACATAATCAATGTGAAAAAGCGTTCTTGAATGGTTTCAAAGTTACGTAACAGTTGTTTTAAGTGTAATATTACTTTTATATTTTTTTTATAAATGTTTTGATATTCAAAAGAAGTTTGCTTCATCATTAAAATATACAATGGACTTAACAAGGTAACGACATTTAGATAAATGAAGAAAGTCAAATACAAAACGTTTATTGCCTAACTCACAATTGTTTTCTTATATGTTTTCTAATATAAGTTTACTGGCAGGAGAAGTCTACCTTGACAACTTGGATAAGTAATACACTTGTGTTAGAAAATCTACTTAGGAAACAAAAGAATCTATACACTTAATCAATAAAAAAAGAAGTGTATTTGAATGGGATAAAAGTTAGATAACAGTTCTTTTAAGTCCAATATTGCTTTGATTTTTGAAAAAAAAAAAAAAACAAATGCTAAAGTACTTTGCTCCGTCATTTAAATATACAATAAATGCAGCATAAACAAAGAAAGTCCAATACGAAATGTTTATAATCTAACACACACTTATCTTCATCCCAGAGTAGACATTAAAGAGATTAAATCAGCTATAAAATGGATGTGATCATGTTTAGTATTACTGATTGCGGTGACATTCAGACACTTTTAAATATTGATAACGAATATTTCGTGTTTTAAAATCAGCTTTAATCAGTGTTCATAATTCTTGCCGAGGTTGGTCTGAATGATTGCTGTTTTCTGCAGTTTGTAGTTTAACAGCCTACAAAGTTAAAGATCAAATACAGTTTGATTTGTCTCACAGCCCCTTGGGCTCAAAATGAACCAACTTTTTTGTTATCACTTGGATAAAAAGTTAGGTATTCAAACTATATGTTGGCGAAAAAATAATTCGAAATTCTAACTACAAATATTTTAAATTCTGGCACTCCAATTTGAAACCCACTCTTTTTTTCCTAGGTGTATTTCTAGATAACTATCCATGTTAGAAACTTCAAATTTGTACCAATGTAAAGAGAACAATGCGATGTAGGATGTAGTACACGTTGTCTCATTTTTTTTTTAGGTTTGTAATTGATTTTTTAAATTGTTTTCTGAAAGTTGTATTTTACATTTTGAAATGACTTTCCAAGGTGGGATAGAAAAAAACATCCTCTGATCGATCTTATCAAAATTTCAGAAAAATGAGATGCCGTTTGTTAGTTCAAGGACTATCCTTCTAGGTCATCTAATCCCTTGAGTCTTATCGTTATTGCACTTTGAAAAATAAAACTTGAAAAAGGCAGTGTCTTTTTTCCTGTTGAAATTTCTCATTTTGAAATATTTTTAGAAATAATAATTGGATTTTCACCCCATTCAAAGATATGTAATTCAAAAATATATAGATATATATATCTATATATTTTTGAATTACCTTATGTATAATAAACTAAATACA
>JARFOD010075869.1:0-20817 GCA_031763545.1 Mopalia muscosa
TTCCTATCTCTTGCATGTTAAAGTTTCTTAAAACAGGGTGTCCAAATGAGGCAATTGTTCACTTCAGGGTGTCCATTCGGACAGGTGGACGCGTGTCTGCCTAAGCCCTTGATATAAATTCAATCAAATATTGATTGCTTGCTCGGTGTTTTATGTCTTGTTCAATGGTATAATACCACTTCTATGACAGCTATTTACCTCAACAGTCAACACACCTGCATACCAAAGAAATTATAAGCGTTTTGCTTTGTTTGATAACTTATTTCCCTCGAATGCCATGTGAAACAAAAATACGGTTACCTAAGGAAAACCCATCCCATAACCATAGGGCCAACTAACATGTTGACACATATTTAATTGCAATTTTCTTTTTGTCATCACTACCTAACAATATGAATTTAAATCTTGACTCATTCAGGTGAATAAATAAGGCAAAAAATCCAGGGTACCAGTTTTGCTAGTTTATTTATTTTACCAAATAATTTCTCACAGCAAAAGCAAACTAATTTAAAAGGTTTGTTTGTCTTGTTATATAAAAGTTTGTTTGCTTGATTAGGGTTTAACATTGTACTCTAAGGTAATTCACTTATATGACAACTTATTGTCCACTTCCCACTGTTCCTTGCCTTTTTATGGTGGAAAACCAGGAGGAAACCTAGTAAAAACCATTCCCTGTGATTGTTGAAGCCACATCTTGTGGCTCACTCACGCTATATAAAAGAGATGGATTGATTCATTGGGCTTTATTTAAGGAAAGAAAACAATATTGTAGAGTTTCCTACCATCCAGTCAGTCATGTCTTTTCACATAGTTTTGCAAATAGCTTATACTATGAAGGGTATTAAAAAAAGGAGAACTGCAAAAAGGTGAAGACTTCAGTCTGATATTCTTTCAAAGGGGTGAAGCTGATAAAATCTTAGTGCAGCAAAATCTTACAAGGAAATATAAGAACCTGAAGAGCTAGGATTAGTGTTTATTTTAACATGGTTTTACGCTGTTCTTTTATTAACTGCCGAGACGACAGACCTCTGTATGAACTCTTGAATAATAGTCATTAATACATACAATAATAACTGTGTCATATATAAGTTAACCTGAACACCTTACCATATATATTGGTGATGACTTCATACATATCATATGTTAACAGTGGCTGTTTTAAAGCTTCGAAGTACTCAACTACCACTCTGAAGACATCCTTCTCAAAACCAGCGTAACGAGGGAAAATAGCGTCAACTTTATTTGGCCCTAGAAAAATAAAGATAGACAGATTATCAAACCCACACGCAATATCATTAATTTGTGTTCAAGGGAATGTCGCTTACATGTATATGGTGGCTGTATACCAAAACAGTACTTTCCATACTACCACAACATGGCAATGTGACTACTGCATATTCCTCTTAGCCATATGGCAGAAAAAAAGAACAACAAGTGTAGAATCACTATAGCTGAGACATGAAGCTCTTCTTTACTGGACAGGGGGTTATTTAGAATGTTAGCTGATTGAGCATTGCAAAATGTGATATTTAAGTAGTTTAGCATCATATTAAGCTGCATTCCAAATTTGATCTCTCTATTTTAAGCGGTTTGGCTTCTATCCTGTGCACATCCTCATGTCAAAAAAAGTGACAGATCAGGACATATTTATGCCATGATCCCATTTTCAATAAGACTTTAGTTTAGCATCATATTAAGCTGCATTCTAAATTTGAACTCTCTATCTTAAGCCGTTTGGCTTCTATCCTGTTCACGTGGTCATGTAAAAAAAAAGTGACAGATGTGGACATATTTGTTGCTATGGAAACCTGAAATTTGTTCGGAATGATCCCATTTTTGATAAGAGTTTAGTCTAGCATTATATTAAGCTGCAATTCAAATTTGAACTCTCTATCTTAAGTGGTTTGGCTTCTATCCTGTTCACGTCGTCATGTCAAAAAAGGGACAGATCAGGACATATTTGTTGCCATGGAAGCCTGCAATTTGTTCTGAATGATCCCATTTTCAATAGTAGTGTAGTTTAGAATCCAACTCTCTATCTTGAGCGGTTTGACTTCTATCCTGTTCCCGTCGTCATGAGGGAAAGTTGGACCGACCGACAGATTGAAATTTGGAATCCCATTTTCATTTTCAATAGGAGTTTAGTTTAGCATTAAATTAAGCTGCATTCCAAATTTGAACTTTCTGTCTTCAGTGGATTGGCTTCTATCCTGTTCACGTGGTCATGTAAAAAAATATAACAGATCTGGACATATTTGTTGCCATGGAAACCTGAAATTTGTTGGGAATGATCCCAGTGCTCATTAGCATCATATTAATCTGTATTCCAAATTTGAACTCTCTGTTTAAACAGTATGGCTTCTATCCTATTCATGTGGTCATGAGGGAAAGTTGGACCGACCGACTGACAGACAGAGTGAGTTACAGAGCTGCTTAATCGCAGGTAAAAACTCAGATTTGTATTGTAAGCGTTTCTTTTTTTTTTTTATTTTCTTTTTTTTTTTTTTTTTATAAAAAGGACTACAATAAATGTATAAGTTTTTCTTACTGTTTATTAAAAAGAAAGGGACTACAACTAATAAAACTTTTTATGGATTTTTAAAAAAATTTCAAACTGACCTTCACTAGAACTACAGTTGAGTTTAATTGAACTTACTCTAACAAGTCCAACTTGCCAGCACAGATTGCAATAGGCTTACTCAGCAATTAATAACAATCAAGACTATCTATTGTGAATGAAACATTTAGTTGGTGGATACAATAACTTATAAGGGTAATGGGACATTAGAGCATAAATATTATTTGTTAACTTACAATGAGCTAAACACCTCATGGCAGATAAGGTCCAGTGTGGAAGCTGATCTGTAACACAAAATAGATAACATAATTCAAAATAAACATTAAATATAAAAATTCCACAAAGGTATAAATATTTCCCTTATCACTAGAGTAGATAAACGTTATTCTCAGGGTATATCACTTGATGGCAAGACAAGGCATGTAATTTCAGTCCTATCTCTTAATTTATCACATCAACACCTCTAGTTTGAGAAGGATTCTGATTTGTTGAATACAAGTTTTAAACCAAAGAAGTATTTTCAGGAATATATTAATATATTAAAATATCAGGGTTTTTTTTTTAAATATTGACAGATTTTTTACTTTCTTTACATAATTTGTTCTCAACAGGCAGGAGCCGAAATGTTTACAAGTATCTTCCTCACATATTTCATTAATGTTAGAAAAGTTTTAAACACTGGGAATTAATATCCTATTGAGCAATTTTTTTTTTTTTTCTTCATTATTGGAGAATGTGTTACTTTACCTCTTCTGTTTAATGGTGACAATTGTCCATTTATGGCTCACAAAATGGCAAATTATTTTATTTTAAAGACATGGGCTGTGCCAGTAAGCAGTAAGGGCATAGTGCCATAAATCCGGCTAAAGTTAAAAAAATTTAACTATTTTTTTTTTTAGCCAGTCCAGAAAGCCCTTTGATTACCTGTTCATATCAGGGGCTTAGCCAGAAATCTGAAGTAGGGTGTCCAAAATGGTCATTTTGCTTCACTTTTCATATAACTGGGTTTTCAATTTTGACAGTTTTCCTATCTCTTGCATGTTAAAATTTCCTAAAATAGGGTGTCCAAATGGGGCAATTCTTCACTTCAGGGTGTCCATTTGGATGGGTGGACGGGTGTCTGCCTTACCCCTTGGTTCATATTGACTAGTGTCTGGCTTACAATGAATGTGAACACAAATGCTTTACACCTACAAAAATTGCTTCAACTGGCCTGAGCTGTATATTAAATTTCAACTCTTACAATTTCCCAATGTTCTAATACAATTATTGTACTTGAGAATGGATTGCCTGATTGATTCGTGTTTTACGCCATGCTTAAGGGTATTTCTCTTATGTGACGGTGGCTTTTTCTAACAATAATTAACACTAGCACAAGCAAGATGTGAATTTATTTTTTAGAATGTTGGAAAGTTATTCTTCCCTTCGTGCTAAGTAAAAACAGAATTGCTATTCTCCAAACAAACTGCCCTCAGCTAGAGGGACTTGAGAATGGAGATTCCTGACATACTAACAGTCTGACTGAGCAGTCTAAATGTTTAACAAAAGAACAAATGTTATTAGTGATCTAGTACCTTTGGAGTCTATATTTGTGACTACTCCATTTTTGTTGACAAAAAGACAATTATGCATGACTTGTTGACCATTCACAAGGCTGCCATCTAGAATCTCATTCATACTCTCAAGTCCAACAGATTTCTGTAAACTGAACAAAAAAACCAACAATCAACGAAAATCATCTATAATTTATTTACATTAATTGGGCATATAATATTTTAGGCACCCAAATGTTTTCCCGAATTGACTTAGCCATTCCATTTACAAGTGAGGACACCACCTTACTACGCGACCCACAAGTTGCCATACTGTTTGGGTAGACAGGCATCCCCATTAAAACTGTTGGGCCAACTAAATAGAAATGTGGTCTAGAGATCTTAAACCTGTAAAATCAATCAATGATTAGCCTTTCACATACCTTTGCAGTGTATATTTCTTCCAGGTATCCGTGACCTCAGTCTGAGAGAGTGGCCGAGCAACTAATCGACATTCAGGTAGCCCAGTGGGTGGTATACAGGTGATGGGAGCAAGTTTATCTGGATCCAGTTTGACAGGCTGACCCCCAGCACTCACTAGGTTAGTCTTCGAACCCAGTGGAGCACGAGACGTCTTTATGGGAGAATTGTGGGTAAATCTGAAAAGAATGATAAATCAGACTGTCAGCTTACAGAAGCCATGAGATTTCACACGAAAAGAAACTGTACTAATCCTTAACTTGATATGTGAAAAAATGTTCAACTGTTATCAATGGTTTTATAAAACCCTTTAACATGGGATCACATGACTTTACTTTCTAAACAAACTACGGTTATCCTCAAATGTTAAGCCTGGTTCAGTAACGAGAGAAAAAAGAGGAATGAAAACACCTTTCTTTTCTGGTTTAGAGGATAGAAAGATAAGATTTACCTGTAGAGTCTTCCATTATCTGTGAATTCAACCCGGTTGTGTTTGGTGCTGCGCACATCTTCAAAAACACGAGATTTATGAAACTTTTCCATCAGCTGCACTGTTTGAGTCCTTAAACATGTAATAAAAATTGGATAAAGTCTGGCTCTCTAGAGAACGATAAATGGGAGGGGGAGGAGAATAAATAAGAATTCTGATGTGCTAACCACTTAACTGCAGGCCAGGTTTGCAAAAGGAATGTCAAAATGTCATAGATATCAAACTAAGCATGTGACAGGTCCACTTTTTGAGGTTTGCCAGCAGGTATCAGTTATAAGGGTGTAACAATTCACCGATATATCGATACTTATGGATACAGTTGCCCATGATACGCATATCGTATTGTGCCTTTAAATCGTGATATGTATGAAAAGGGAAGTAACTCTACATTTCAGATTTTTCACAGTAATGGCCACAATAGTGCGACAGATTTCGTAATTTGTGGCAGAATTCGAAATTGCCGCTGTTAATTCCACCATCGACTTTTGTTAGGACGGATGTGTTTTGCCATGGTAACCTTGAAAATTAAAATGCCACAAAAGATTTTGCGCAAAGATAAACCTGAAGTACTGATCAGTGTCCAATTTTCGTTATCTTGAGAAAAGGGGATTTTCGCCAAGATTGTGTTACTTGGACGTTTTTTTCTCCCATTAGGCCTACCTTGTGCAAAACTGTTACCATACAATAATTATGAATTAATTTATCAGTTCACTATAAGGCAGCAAGATGGAGCATCCTTTCTTTAAAGAGGTTGGAAACTGAAAAGTATCCTCTACGATTAAATGCAGCTGACAATCAGTGTATTGAGATATGATCGGACTGTGATTGAATATCGAGATACGTATTGTATCGTGAGATTTCTCAAGATAGTCTGGTCTAATTAGTATATCAGAGAACAGCCTCATCACATGAAGTACCTATCATAGGAAGGATTGATCTTTTACAGGTAAACAGAACCATATTATTAGTAAAATAAATAAGGCCCATAAGTATTGTATCTTTTGCACGTATCTGTAATAGATACATGTATATTAAATATGGTCATACCGTGATACCGTTGTTCCAAAATTGGGATTTTCTTTTAAATGTTCATGAAGCCAATTTACTGCATCAGTGGCCACGAAACAGTTGTCATAGGTCTTCATGTAGCGTCTGTGGCGTCCAAGAGGAAGGCTGGTACGGAATGTACGTATCACATCATTCCACTGAAATTATAAAAATATATATTTTGGTTTTTAAAATTATTTGGTTAAAAAAAAAACAGTTCAATCATGGTCATTTTTGTTTGTTTGTATTAATGCTAAAATAAATTGATTGTAACATTAATGTGTTAACCTTAAACACGCACATTAAGTTCATCTTCTGGTCAGAAATTAATCCAACTCATCCATTTCACAATAGGTTACCTATTATAAATTCCCTATGGTTGTATTGCTAAGGGTTTTGGTGTGAACCTCTAAACATATGCCACAAAACAAAATATTTATTTAATGTGTAAGAACTATGGATTTAATTGAAGAGTTACACCATACTTATCAATGCTCTTTCTTGAACTGTGTTCTTGTCAGAATTTATTTGCATCACTATGAAACATGTTACACTCAGTTGATTACTTTGTAATGGTTGTATTTTGGGAATGTAAGTGATTTCAAGGACAAAGGAGGTGCAATTGGAATGGGGAGTATTAAAGTTGCTTTCATTTCAAGACAAATAGTCATGACAGACAACAGCTAGTAGGCTTTACCGATCATCTAGTGTGTTTATTACCCTTCATCTGAGGGCTACATTGGCGGATATCAATTGTGTACAAATGATGTCCATAACATGTTGTCAAAGGACCAAGTCTGCAAAACTGATTTTCCATTTGGCAGATTTTCTAGGACCCTGGACAGAATATAGGCTAGAGCAGGTATGGTCAATACAGTCTGATGCTTTATTGACAGTACAGCTAATGCTGCTATATAACCTTGTTGTTTTATGCTGCTGACTGTCTAAGACAAGGTGAATTCCTAGTCACATGATTCATTTCAGTCTGTTCAGTGGAAAGATTCATCAAGACAGCGGAATGTCAAATTTATCGAATCACCTCAGATTTGATCAGATTTATCATTTAGTAGATTATACTGCTTACGGTGGCGGGACGACATTAGGAGGGGGGACGACATTAGGGGGGTCTACAGGGCTGACACGCAAGACCAGAGAATAACGATTAAAGCAGGATTACCCAGAAGTCGTAGGAAGGTCCACTGAACACCCACAGCCAATGACCCGTATTCTTCTCGTACACACCTATGTAAAAAAGGAAAATACTGACTTATAGTGGTGTACAAATCATAGAGGATAGATGTGTATGGAACTGGACATGATCCTAGTCTTCATCGGTGAATGCAGACTGTAGCTGATAATTTTTTCAAGGTGTTCCATGTACAGAAAAGTTTGTATTAGGAAAATAATCCAGCAGCTTATTTTGCTATGAAAATGTGATTTTAATATGCTCTATCAAATCAAGGACATTCTACTTTAAAAGCTATCGCTCCAAGAAACGCAAGCTATCCTGGGTTCGAATTATTGATAATTAGCTGTTCTATGTAAGCAGCTATATATGATTTGTACCTCAATGGAAGGACAGAAGCTGCAGGAACTGTGGCAAACAGCGTCATAAATTGCAGCAATAGTAGCGCAGAGAAGGCGATAAGAGAAGATTCACAGTCCTGTAAACATCGACCGTTGTTGGCAGTGGCGTTACGTTCCACACCCATATCCTCCAACATTATTCGAATGCATTCACAATTGGAAAAGATCTGAAATAACAAACATTTGTACAGGTCAGAATTCTGCCTATTTTATTGCAGTTTAGTCTGTAAGAAGTACTTTTTATGTTCCCACGTAAGTATTTTTTATTTTAATCAGACAATGTCAAGATTTAAATGCGTTCCACCCATTGACACAATTTTAACCATACGTAGTCAATATTAGTCTTATTGCTTAGTGTAAGGCTTACAGAAGTACAGTCGCATTCTAGTGAGAGATGAATTTGACACTTTACCAGTTCACCACTTGTGTCCGTTGACTCTGTACAACCGGCATGACACGGGGTTATGTACATCACATCATCAGCACCACATACAGGCTGGTAGAATGTGTCGTCACAGACACATTGACCATGGCATGGTGAGGATAAGCCTTCCAATGGGGGCATCTGCCTAAAATCCGTCAAAGAATATCGCGTTAGTTATCTGGACATTAACGACTAAAACATATATCTTCCTTCTACCCTTAACCCTTCCCCACACACTTTCACCTAAGACTAAATCCCACCAGTAGAACATTTGCTCCATGTTCGACACTTTCACCAAGAAATTGGCCGTACACTCATCTTTGTCCTCACATCTCCTCCTCTGGGGCACACCTCTTTCCGTTCGCTCTCTGGGGGAACACCCCTTCCAGCTCGCTCTCTGGGGCACACCTATTCCCGCGCTCGCTCTCTGGGCACATCTCTTCCTACTAGCTCTCTGGGGCACACCTCTTCCTGTCCGCTCTCTGGGGGACACCTCTTCCCGCTCGCTCTCTGGGACACACCTCTTTCCGCTCGCTCTGGAATACACCCCTTCCCGCTCGCTCTCTGGAGAACACCCCTTCCCGCTCGCTCTCTGGGGTAACCCCTTTGCTCGTTCCTGGGGCCCACTTCTTACCGCTCTCTCTCTGGGGTACACCCCTTTCCGCTCGCTCTCTGAGGCACACCACTTCCCGCTCGCTCTTTGGGGCACAACCCTTCCCGCTCGCTCTCTGGGGCAGACCCCTTCCCGATCGCTTTCTGGAGCACACCTCTTCCCACTCGCTCTCTGGGACACACCCCTTCCCGCTCGATACTCCCCCTGTTGGAATACCCCGAATAAAATGTGCATGGACTCGTTAGATTAATTGTTGTTAGGAGACAATGATTTATAAAGAGCATGCGCAACTGACCGTCTGACTTACTCTGCAACACCATATCTGGAATTTATACCAGCTATTCTAATTTCCGGGCAGCTAATGAAGTAACAGGCACTGAATCCAGCAGCAATTGCGGCGAAAATGGCCATGAATCTGAGCGTACCTCTAGGCCCCAGATGCCAAAACCTCATGATCAGACCTCCAAGGATCTCGCCACCGCCCTGTCCTATCACACTGATAACACCTATAGAAAACAAACAAAGTGTTGGAAGTGTAAGCATTTGCAGTATTTTGGTTTTTATTTTTGAGTCAAGACTTTTCCATTACAAATAATGTCAAAGGCTAATAGCAGTTGTGGAAGTGGACCTTCACCGCATCAGAAATGGCGGGCATCTGGACCTTCTGCCAATTAGGCCCATTTCTTTTATCTGATTGATGAAGGACTACGGGTGAAAATTTAAGACCAACGGAAATTTAGGCCTACAGTTATTTCAATAATACAACATGCATTAGCAAAAAGTAGATATAAACGCCCATATTTCTTACAGATCCCGTATAAAACCATTTTCCAAACAGAAAACTATGATTTGGTCTTAAGTTAAAATTGTCATAAAGTTGACGAAGAACATCCATGCATCATCGATGACCATACTAGTCGAAGTGTATATATAGGCTACGTAAGGTTAAATTGTCTTCATGGCATGCCAAGTTTTGACTCGAGAATAAAACATAAGCGACACCCGGAATCTTTAGTTAAATGTGGGTTTGACTTACTCAGAATAACGCTAGCTTCTGTCGGTGTAATATTGAATTTCTCTTGAAGAATTTTAGCTTGAAAGGGTAACATTCCAATAGCTATCAAGGCTTGTGCACACCCTCCAATCACCAGTAGAACATAGCTGGGGTTCTTGAACTGAAAGCATATACGAAACAAACAAACATAAAATGAGGAGAAAAGCTAGATCTTGCTTACTTCAAATCAACTCCACCATGTAAAATGTATTACGCTTCCCTAATTGTTTTGATTTTAATGTAAATATAAGCAAAATTACGTTTATTTCCTTTTTCTATGTGGAGTTTTTACCTAGGGGTACACCCAGCAAAATGGTTTGCTTGGTACTAACTCGCCGATATTGCACGACCTTTTCCGAATATAAAGGGCTTCCGGAAATGCAAACCATAAATAAAATATACTCACAAGGACCATCATGGAATGAAACAAGGTTCCGAACTTTTTTTTCACCATGGTCTTGAATGTTTCTTTCTCTAGAGTTGAATTTTGATCCGAGTCCATTTTCTTTTGGGCATATTTGTCTTCTCGGTGTTTCACTTTTATATCGATATTCGCACCTGCTTTGGAAGGTGGTGCTAAAAACACATATATAAGAAAGTATATTATAATTTGTTACGTAAACGGTTAGAATAGGTTACTCTTTTGGCGTTTTTTTTAGTTGACGACCTGCGTAATGTGTAAAGAGAACGACCCCGTAAGCACTTCAGTTTTATTGAAGCAAGCTCTGACCACATTCAGATAAGGCTAAACAGAATACACTAGGTCTCTTTATACCAGAATAAAGAACAAACAAGGTAAAGGCAGCCATCAAGTCAAAATATACATTGTCTTTGATGGACATTGTAAAAGATTCTTATGCTGTTAAAACACCAATTAATCTATAGATGAGGACTAGGGCACCTGCTTCTTTTGAGGCAGTATATTTGTCTCAAAATGTAAAACGAGAAATGCTTTGATATTGATTATACAACATCTGATTTTGTCCCTACATGACAAGGGCAGTTAAAATGTAGCTTACAGATTCTGACGTGGCAGGGCCAGAGGTTTTTAAATATTTTGATACATTTAGGATGGCTGCCAAAACGATAATTGTCTGAGGTAACACACGAGACATGTTTCTGTACAAAATTATTATTGAATAAACCGAAGTATAATAAAATTTAACTAGAGCATCTTGCAGTTCCACGGAGGTGTGACTTTGGTGTACCATGTAAAAGTATTCAGTTTGCATAAAAAAGGTGGCATTTACCAGAATAATTTTTGTTACATAGATTAAGCAAACTTTTATACTTGACTGAAGGGCACAATGTTGGGAATTTCGACAAAGTTATTCTAAACATTACTATTCTGTTGAAAGATTCTGTTTTGAAATGCTGAAGGCTACATATCTGAATCCACATACTGTTATTACTAGTTATGACATATTCAATTTAAGTTACAATATGAGCATCGATACAAGTTAATAGTTAAAAAAAATCAAGCCAATTTATGAACAGACTCGGATTACTATTAAGCGACTAATTCAACACACGAAACTGGTATCCTGTACCAGAGAAAGTCCGAAACAACAATAGCTACATGGTTTTCCACCAGGTGCTATTTGCATATAATAATTCCTATACACACAACTAATAAGGCTACTTAGACATACCTACAATTTGTAGGTATTTTTAAATTCATGCATGGAGCTTTCTAGATTACCTGAAGGAAGTTTTTTAGGATAGCCGCCAATCAGCAGTGCTACAGTTGGGAAGGCAATGGTGAGGGCAACAAAACCAATCCACCAAGCTCCCACCCAGTATGGATCACCTTCTTTAACTGTCACTCTGAAAATCAGGACGTATCAGACTAAGATGCATTCTTTGAGTGGCATTTAGAAGTCGGGAGTGCATAGAAAACTAGAAAGACTTAAGTAACTTCTTAATTTATTGGATACTACGTTTCTATCCCATTTCAGAGATCGATCTGTGAAATGAGATAGAAACGTAGTTGTTATCCATATTTAAGTCTTTCTAGTTTTCTAAGATGCATTTGATATGTATATAGTATGTACAAGTAAGAAATTGGTGATGGCTTTAATTATTCCTGATGCTAGGAAATGGGAATTGCTCAACGGTGGTTGAAGATAACAGTTTTCTCTACTGGTTTTTAGATATCAAGTCATTGTCGAAAATCTCAATATAAATAAAACAGGTAAAACAAGTTAGCAAGAAAAAACAAGCTGTTCAGTGAAAAAAATAATCTTACGTATCCATGTCTACTCGGTTGAAGTCCACATATACAGTTAACGACTGACCTCCAGTCACATAACCTATTGCAGCTCCAATAGCACCAACAGCGAAATAGATGCCTAAAAATGAATTGATGTAACTGTTTGGGTTTCACTATATTATTTCCTTAATACAAGTTTATTGAACGGGCTGGACCCGATTCCACAAAGTAGTTAAAGGCCCTCACATTTCTTACTTTTCAATTTTGACATTTGATATTTTAGCATAAGTGTTATAACGTAATTTAGTCAGAATTGCAGGTATTAATTTAAAACTTAGTTAAGGCAAAGGCCAACAATATCCAATTTAGTACTTTGACTTAAGTCAGAAATTGGTTTGTGGAACCGGCCCCTGAAGTTGTAATGCTATGAAAAGAAGAATATTAATGTTAAAACACCAGTTATATACAAAAATTGATGGCTAACCAGTATGGTTTATGCCTTCAACTGTTTATTCATATTCAATAACCGGCAAAACAATAGCAACATAATGCTTAGTTTAACAAGAAATACATGATAAATAGCGGTGATTAGATTTGACACATGGTAGGTGGCATGGCCTACCTAAATAAAGTGAAGTTTGTCCTGGATGAGAGACATTCTCGTCGATATATGGTGCAGCTAACGTCGTGGCGGGTGTGTCTCCTACTCCCAGTATCAATTCCGCTATAATGAAGATTACCAGGTAGAGGGTGGCACTGGCAACCGGACTCTCTTCATTAGGGTCGGGGCCAGATACGGACCGTATTTTATACAACTCCCGACCAGCGTCGCATAGATGACCACCTGTCGTATTACTGCTACCTGTTGGCAGAAATGTTTTCAAATGTAATAGCATAAAAAAACATATATTGACATTGAAACCGTTATGAAATTTGGTATACTTGTTCATGCTGGTATTTTCCGTATGAAGCAAAACAGTGGATGTCAATACAGCACCCTCATGTTTGAAAGAGCTTTTTTTTTTAAAATACAAGCAAACCCTAAAGTTTGTGTTTGTACTAGGTATGTACCTTTAAAATGCACCTTGGGACCAATGCGAATGTCAGATAAGCTAAACATAGTACACAATGTTGCGATAGTTTCAATTATTGTTGGAGAATTCACCTCTGGCATATAAGTGAAATAGCATTCAGCACGGCGTACAGCACCAATCAACGGATCACTCAACCCATAAGACTGGATTTGCGTTGACCACGTCTTGTAATTGTAACTGCAGATACTTTAATAAACATATGCACAATCTCCATGTTTAATTTTCCCACCAGTTTATTCTTTCATTTATTTTTTTTTTGCCAGATGTTCGTGTCAGTTAAGTGAAACATGTTTTGACTTTATAACACAAAACTCTTAGCCAGTGGACCGCTTGTCGTACCAAGCTCCCTGAGAACGTACCTGTGTCCGTGAAGTCGAACTTGTCTGATATCAGCTGTGGCAGCAAGAAGAGAAAACAGCCCACACCCACTGTGAACGTTCCGAGAGCTAACCAGCGAGGTTTGTGACCCTTAGCTCCTAGGTAGCTCACCCCGACCACTACGACTAACCCACCAATGTGATGAGCAGTCACCATGAGACCAGTCTGAGAGCTGGAGAACCCATAGCGCCTCTCAAGGGTGGTGATGGCGATATTGACTAAACTGTGAGAGAGCTCTTCCAGCAGATAAAACATGGACATCCACACCACGAACCATTGTATTTTGTTGAAAAACTGCAAGCATCTAAAATATTTTCATTTTTGTTGATTATTTAACAGTTCAAATTGTAAAGCAGATTACTACTTGTGTTAAACAAGCCTACCACGCTCTGCTACCAAGTGGTAACATTGTATGGTAGTCGAAATGAGCACGATTCAAATTTAATTTAAATCTATGACATCAAGAGCAGCGCATTGTGTACTGTATGCCTTACTATGTGCTTCTATAGTTAGTTGCATATTGTAATTGGTACTGGTAGAGATAAAATCCCTTAAAAAGTTACTTTTTTCTTTTGCAAAACGAGGGCAAAGATTTGGTTGTAAATGAAATTAATTTTTCTTAATAACTTTCTACTACAACACAGTTTCTGAAATTCTGACTTGGATATTTATTTTTTTGCAGATGGTCAACCCTTTCAGATATCGAGCAATGACAGCAGTTCGACGAAGTAAATTGTGACTTTAAAAGCGTCGAAGAAAACATTTTATTTGGCAGAGATTAGCAATTCAGAATAGGTGACATGTTGCATTGATTTCGGTCTAGTATAGGCTGAGCCGGAGTCTTCCCGCGACACACTCAATATAAGTTATCTATAATTCAAAAATTTGCACAAAAAACACATACCTTTTCGTTCTGTATTCAATTCAATCTACAAACGATGTACTCGGTAAGCTGTGATTGGATAATATATAGCACCTTACGTCAATATCTTGATTTTGTAAAAATAGGCCCACTTGTAGGCCTAGGTTAAATAGGAGAAAGAACGAAAACCTTTGTGTTTCAGCAAAATTCGAGAATTATAGATAACTAACGTCACAATTCTGGGTTACGATTGAAAGATGAACCATTTGTCTCACACTAACAAGTGAGATTTATTTAATTTATATACATAATTATACGATCTCTATGACACCGATCCCATGTCCCCGCCACAAGGATCTGGCTACAATACAGACAAAAACAGTTTAAATCAACATGGCGGAGACATGATCTGGATATCATTCAGCTGGTTATCTGAAATTATTTTTTGGCAAATATTTAAAATGGAAAGCTGACCCAAAACCATTTGCCATTTGTAAGTTTTAAGAATAACTTTTTTCCCGAAAATGCGACTAACTATACTTCCGTTACCTATAGAACAAGCCTGTATGCGAATCTGAGGGTTCCAAAGTTTCAGGAGTTTATCGAAAGGATAGATAGATGGTACGCAGTCTTAGTGGGTTTTATGGAAGGGGGCTCCTGTCAAATTACAGTCCATTTGTGTAAGTATGGTACAGTATACCACTTGCAGACATTCTAATAGCATATTTCAACTAACTCGTGCATTTTATAGGACACTTTCAAAGACAAGGATCAAAATGCATTAGATAAGACTTACACATTTTCACACTTGCCTCAATTAGCAGAGAAAAAGTGACAAACATTTAATTCGACTTTAAACAAGCAGCTAATACAAAAGACAACAAACAAGCGTGGCGCCACTGTCAAATAACGTGTTTTCATGTGGTTTAGACTGTGACCCACTCTTCCTGTAAAGAGATAACATACTCGAAAGTGTCATTCGTCTGGGACAATCTTCTTTTCTTAGCGTACAGTAAGTCCCAAAGCAGGTTCACACGCATTGCATTTGCATACTGTGGAAAACAATGGTTTCTCCCTTAACCGGAAATACCCCGTCACAATAAGGCGATGGTCGACCAGCAAACATAATGCACTCCTAAAGTTTTTTTCCTGGTAAAAACGCATAATAAACTTTTTAAAAACTGTAACTATGGTCATCTGGATGATCTGGTATAGCGTGTCAAAACTACTTACTGACAAAAGATTGCTCGTCAGGAGTGGATGGAATTTATCGATACGATACGACAGACTATCAGAAATACAAATACATTTAGACTGGACTGGGTCATTGGAGGAGAAGGATGTTGATGTATAGACTGAACGGGACTGACAGACTTATCAGTTCAAAAACAGCACAAACTGTCTGGCAATCCAGGTTGCCTCACTATTTCAATATCTAACTGTGCTTCTCCTTTCTCAATTCGCAGAAATGTTTGCATTGGAGGGAGACAAGTTTGTAAAATTTGGCTCCATAGATAAGCCTTGATTGATCAGCCTATACAGTTTGAGCTTGCCAAAGCTGTCATTTCCCTTACTCATTCTTGGTGATAATGGTCGTGAAGGAGAGTATTTATTTTTTTAACTATTCAACTCAGTTTCAAAATTTCACGACTATATCACGAGGTGGCTGTATGTTAGACAGGTCACAAGGTTTGAGTATCTTTTTATATGGAACATCCATTAAGAGACGAAGGTACCAAGTATATTTAGAGTATGTAAAATCCTGTATAATATATTAGTTTAGAAATTGGTAATAATTGGTGATGGGGCTCTCTCTCCCTTCCTCCTCTAAAACTGTACCATCCTAATCGGGATATTTCCCCCCTAGTTCAGCACGAGTAAACGTTAGTTTTTTTTAAATCAACAGACTTAATAATCCTAGAAAAGGCACAAATTACTTATTTATCAAAACGTTCAAATTTTAAACAGAACGATACAATGTCCCCACAGTTCCTTTTTAAGACAATCGCTATTGTTCTTTGCCTGACCTATTCAGGATTTTCTACATTTAACAAAATTGCCATAGTACCTGAATGTATTTCTCAGATACACATAATTTGAGACTTTTACAATATCGTTATTCTAGTGTCTTGAGATGATTATATAGTTATTGTTTCTCAGCCATGTACTTCTTATTTTCTGGTGTTGATGTATGGCTTGTATGAAGCGCACTGCAGACCTTCACGAGGATCTGGTATTTCACATTTGCAAGATCATAAATTCATTTGATTACAATCACCACTGTCTTACCTCAATGACTTGAGTATAGACTGTTTGATCAATAAACCGGGGCCGTTTTAAATGGCGTGTTATTCGGTAAATTAGCCAGACAAATTACAGTTCCGTTGCTTTACGCTAACCGAAATAAGTATAGGCCTGCATTGTGTACGGAGAAATATGGTCATTTGCATTTCCATCAACTAATACCGTTCAAATTTGGAGAAAGGTTGATCATAAGTTTACAGCCTTTAACAGCAATTGAACATAGCTGTCAGCTAAGAGAAGTATGGTGTAAACAGTTACTTTAAACAACATAGCGAAATAATAAGATATATTTCTATAGTGCATGTATAATAATAGTGTAATAAATAAGATGACTTACGATGGTGCGAAAGGTCCCCATCCAAAACGAGACACAACCTTTTCCACTTTCTTATTTTCTCCGGAGTCCATGATGAAGTTGAGCTCGGTGAAAATACTCAGCTTTACTATAGAATTAAAAGAATAACTTTACCCAAGAAAGCTTCAGGACTTTGTTTACGCGTACAAGGCCAGAAACAATCATCAACAGAAACGTACCAAATTGACACCTACAAAGAGAGTAAAGCATGTCCTAAATTTGCCGAATAAAATAGTTTGAGACTAATGAATTAGATGTGTGTGGTACATTTTTCTATCAGGTACACACTTTACGATAATGGGAATCTGATATAAGCCAGCCTATAACCATTGACGATTTCAAAGAATATAACAAAAGTCAATAGTGGACTAGGCGTTGACTGTTTCGTTTCAACCGATTAAAATAGATGCTAAATTTCCATTATCGTCGTTTCCAAAAGATACCTGTTCAAAGCATTCTGTAATGTCAAAATATATCTCTGCTTCGCAGTTGCGCGCAAGTAATTGTCTTACTGCATCTGTAGCCTCCGCGGACAACTTTGTATATCTAGTTCTAGTCTAAAAATAAATGTTATATTGCTTTGCGCCTATTTAAATAAATTTATGAGTAGGGATTCCATGTACAATCAAAGAAACGATAATAAATACATAAATTAACCTGATTTAATATCCTGCTAAATGATGTTGCCTTTTACACAATTAGCTGTAAGTACACAGTGTTTAAATTTATATGTTGTTTATCTTCTGTATCTTTGACAGGGTCACAAGTGATACACTCGAAGGCAATAAACACACGAGTGTAAGAAGTCTATAAATTCGAAGAATTATGACTCTGCGTAAAAATAGTAACCTGTGTTAAATGTTCGTATCTGAAAGTTATATACCGGTATTCTAGACCATTTTATTCAAATGTATTCCAATTAATGAAAATCGACCCGATTTATGACAAATAGAATAACACCATTTTATGACAAATAGAATAACACCATTTTATGACAAATAGAATAACACCATTTTATGACAAATAGAATAACACCATGACTGTTCAATTTGGTATCATTGGCAAAATTCTTCCCTATGGGTTGAACTTGATACACAATATGTTTCTTAGAATTAGTAACACTGACACAAAATGTCGATTTATTGAAATCGTTGAATCATATCAAGTTCCTGATAAACTCCCAGAGACGGTTCTTGTTAGCCAATCCGAAGCGCGTTTAGTCATCGGCGGAAAACATGTGTATAGGGAAGTAGTGTAGGTTTGAATTGAATGTTTTGTGGAAAGACGTTAATCTCACGTGATTGTTGTTATTGTGATGTTATGTATAAATGCGCAGGAACTCATTTTGGTACATTCTCCTTGCCTTTCCTTCTGATGACTGACGTCAGATGGGATCTTGTTCGCCATTGTTACAGATGTTTTACGTGACTACTAATCGTGTTATTGCAAAAGTTTCTATAGTGGACGAAACTAAGACAGCTCTCGTACACCGTGTCAGGCCATCGCGCATTAATTTCCGCCAATATTTTGGGCTGCGTTTGCCACATATCAGCAAATAAAAGAGGTGCAAAACCAGACGATACGGGTGTATTTTAGAGTGGATGTCTCGACGCAGGACGTAGAATCGACTTTTTTTTAAGAATTACGTGACAATTTGAACAAAGCTGGATGCAACCTTCGTTAATACGGAAGCCTAAAAGGGACATGCGAATTATATTTTGTCTTTCCCTTTATTTTTATCGCTCAAGTTAGTAGCTTGATCGCTCAAGTTTTTAGCTTGATTGCTCAAGTTATTAGCTTGATCGCTCAAGTCATTAGCTCGATCGCTCATGTTATTAGCTTGAATGCTCAAGTTATTATCTTGATCTCTAAAGTTATTAGCTTGATCGCTCCAGTTATTAGCTTGAATGCTAAAGTTATTAGCTTGATCGCTAAAGTTATTAGCTTGATCGCTCCAGTTATTAGCTTGAATGCTCAAGTTATTAGCTTGAATGCTCAAGTTATTATCTTGATCGCTCCAGTTATTAGCTTGATCATCGTTCAAGTTATTAGCTTGATCGCTCAAGTTATTAGCTTGATAGCTCAAGTTATAAGCTTAAATGCTCAAGTTATTAGCTTGATTGTTCAAGTTATTAGCTTGATATCTCAAGTTATAAGCTTGATTGCTCAAGTTATTAGTTTGATCGCTCAAGTTATTAGCTTGATCGCTCAAATTATTAGCTTGATCTCTCAAGTTATTATCTGGATCGCTCAAGTTATTACGAATAAAAGGGTCATAGGTCCTATAGTATGGGCCCGTAGGATAGTATATATATTTCTGCAGATTATCACACATCTATACCTAATAATAAATCGATAAATCATCCCAGGGTCAGGACAAAATCTCAGACATGCTTAAAGTGATATGCTAATTAGGCTTACGAAGTCAAACGACAATTGCATTTGAAAACACAAAGCATTTGCTTTCTGATCCACTGAACAGATATTTATACGCTTTTTTTTTTTCATTTTTAAAGGAATTTATCAAAGTTAAATACCTCTCCCCAAGATTTCGCAGGGCGCAGACATCTTGTCGTTTTCTCCTCGAAGAAGCCGCCCGAACTTCTCCGATTTGGGTTCGGAAGTTTCCGTGATGATGTGAATAGGGCGCAAAATTTGTAAAATGTTTTGACAATAGTAAACTGCTCCAGTTCGACATGAGTCTCGTCGAGAAAGGTTGACAATTAAAACCAGATTCAGTTCCATTTTTATTTGCGAATAGTTTGACAAGTAGTAAGGAACAACAACAACATATAGGGGCCTATCCTCTGTTGCTTGGCGGGCTAAAGATAACCTGATAGACAAGAACAATGGTTAAAGGGGAAGACCACCCCAAAACCATATTCTATAAATAAGTAAAACTTTTTGTGTGTAATACAATACATTAATTTCCATTTCCATAGCCTGATCGTAACTCTGGTTATCATTCATTAAAGAGGATCCCAAGTACCAGTTGAGTCATCAAATCTTGTGCTGCTAAGTTTTCCTGCACTCTGGTTGGTCAGCCAATTTTCAACTATCCAATGATAAGATCAGTGAAATCTGCTGTAAAATGAAAATGGAAATTAATGTATTGTATTACACACAAAAAGTTTTACTTTATCTGAACCCTCCACCATGAATCTATCACAATAGAACAATAATTGAACATACATGTAATTTAAATGACACTTGTGTTTGTTTCATCCGGTTTTACAATGAACTAAAGGTTATTTTACTCACACGAAGGATTATTTGGTTTTTCGAATTGTCTGTAAATAAATATTTCTGTTTCATTATTCTGATATAGTTTACCTTTAATATATTGTCTCTATATTCAATTGATTTCTTTAAAATCTACAATTACTACCATTATCTTATTTTCTATAATTATGAAATCTCTAGGCGAAACACAAACCCTTTGTGGTTTTAATCCCACAAAGTATAAACCTTTTTAAAAAAATATCTATTTTTATTTATCTTGTTTGTCTGCAAAATAAAGAACTTTGCAAAGACAACACACTATGTACAGACAATGATGAGAAGAGACAAAAACGTGATGAGACAATAAAGAGATGAGACAAAGACCAGATAAGATAATGAAGAGATTGAAAAATGAAGAGATGACGTAATGCAGATATGAGATAATGAAGCATTGTGACAGTGTCAAGATGTTTGTTTGATCGGTGTTAAACATCGTACTCAAGGATATTTCACTTATATGACAACGGACACAAATACAGAACATCACAAACAAATCTGCTTCCCGTTACCCTTTAGCTCTGCAAA
>JARFOD010075890.1:0-18103 GCA_031763545.1 Mopalia muscosa
AAACATGTAAGCTCTTTTTGATTTTTGCTTCAGGGCAAATTTCACCTAGCTGGTATTGGGTAACTAAATCGCTTTTCCATAGTTAACAATTAACATTAACATAACATTATATAGTAATAATTGCCAAGCTATATACTTTCCGCTGTTGTTTCCCTGAAATGTCCTCACCAGTAAAAATTACTTTTGCCAGAAAATGGGATATTTTCGAGATTTGTACGTTTTTCATAACAATGTGTTCGACCTTTAAGTTTCCATAGTTTACTTAGTTGCCTTGTATTGGGCATAGGCTTTGTATTATTAGGCCGGCAGATGGGTGGGAGCTTCCTGTTGCCCTCAATCAAGCCTATTTGTGATGCCATTGTATTGTGTTCTGTGATTGTCTTTGTTTTTTGCCAGTGGCTGTAAGGGAGATTTCCTAACCTATTGAGCTGGCACTCAATAAACTAAGAACACTGAGAAAACTCAATCAAGCAAACAAATTGTAGTATTAGATGTGCACATGCTCAACTGTCCAGATTATGGGCCACTGCCTTATTTTTATTATTGTTTTAATACAATTTCTTACGGAAGTTCAATTTTACTATTTGTGTGTAATTTTGTTTTGATGTGTATGTTAACATTTTGAGTACTATTTTTATTTTGAATGTCTCTTTGCTTAGTTATAGTACCGTCTTTATTATGGTTATTAACTTTTTATTGTTTACACTTTTACACTTACACATTTTCATGTGACAGTTTTTTTTTTAAATAGCGTTTTTATATTTGACAATTCTCATTGTACTGTATCTTCCCAAGTTTAAATACATGCATTTGTTTATGTGCTCATAAATTGTCTCAGTAAAAAATTACAATTGGATCAATTTAATTTTTTGGTTAGGGGTGAAAATAATGAACCCAATACAATGAGGCAAATGATAGAAATATTGTAATAGGTAATATGCCTGTTAATATAATTAAAATATTTATAATGAGCTGTGTAGTCTGTGTAGATGTCCTTGTTATGCTAGGATGGGATTGCAATACACAATTTCTAGTCCAGCGGGTTGGCAGGGTACTATGGTCAGTCTCCATACTATAGGTTTGATGGAGTGACAGTTTTGTCAATGTTTTACATTCTTATCTTAAAGACTAATATCCTTATAAACACAAATACATTTTTTTATGAAAAAAAAGCAATTTATTGATCGATGAAAAATAAAAGCCATGCATGCTGCTAAAAGACAAGTACTATATTCGATCTTCTTAATAGAGATAATATGTATATAAATTGTTCATCTCTTTGATGTTAAACACTCTTTTCTTACATTATTAAAACATATTATTGAGGAAAGTGAAAGCAGCAAACTATGGGTCTGGATGATGATCGCATATTTAACTAAAAGCTCTTCCCTATGCACACGTTTTTTAGTGTCTATATCTATGGTTGGCCAAAAGCATATCCTAACACACTCCTTGGGGCACTCATTGATTCAAGCTATTCAAATTACCACCTGGATATTTTTTTTTACCGCACAGAAGGGTAGTTCTTTCACTCTAATGACACCTCGTGTAGTTGTACATTTTGTTCTATACCGTATCTAAAGTTGCATCTACCCTGGACCTCCCAAATCACAGTTTTACCCTGAATCGTGAAACCATCTTTACCGTCCTCCTGTGCGAATTTCATCACTGTGGAAATATCATTTTCCACAAGTTTAACGAGAGAATTGTTGTCCTTCGGGTTAGTAAATGTTACACTTATTCGACCACGAATTTTTACCGACAAAGTAAAGCGAGCTGAGAATTCTTCTTCTTCCACCACAACTTCTGCAGTAGCCTTGTGTTTTGAGCGCACTTTGATCGTACTGTCCACCGCCCAAGTGAGACTTTCCTCCTTGGTCTCTTCGTCGGTGTGCTCCACACACACCTCTCGACCAAAACTAGTGGTGGCAGAGACCAATTCATCGGGCAGGGCTAGTTTGAGTTCCACGCTGAACCCTTTAGTGTAGCCCTTTGAAAGGCTGGTGGTGTAAGCCGAGGATGTCGTTCTCTCTGTCCTGAACGAATGCTCTTGGGGAGCTTCGGTGTTGTTCACATATGTAGATTTGAAGATGACTGTTCCATTAGGACGGGGTATTTTGCTTCTCTCAGAGTAGTCAGGTTTGCTTGGTAAAAATTTCACTCGAGCCCAGTTAATGTTCAAGGCAACATCAGCCAGCTTGGGAAGGTCTTTAGTTCTGGTTCTATCGTACATGTCCTTCGCCCATAGCCTCACGATCTCATCCAAATCCACAAGCTGAGACATTCTCACTTTTTGGTGATCTGGGGAAAAAAGACCAGAAAGCCATGATTAATATAGCACTTAAACTGGACCATTCAACATCAAAAAAACCACACATTATAGCCCTATGTAAAGATGAGGGGGCAGTACGAATAGGTTTGTTATTGTCTTAACTTCTAATTGTTTTGCCAGTCGTGTCGATTGGTGGTTTCCTTCACCCATTGGGCTAACACGCCGTCATGTGAGTGAAATAAGATTAAGTACGGCGTTAAACCCCAAAACAATCAAACCCACTCTAACAAGGCAAATATATAATATGAAACTGTACTTCCAGGGAGATGAAAAGCATACAACAGTTTACACAATGACGATAAATTGTTAATATTGTCAGGGTAGAGAATTACGTAAAAGAAAAAATACATTATGTTTATTTCACGATGTTTGTTTGATTTTTTCTAAAACACATATGATGACGGCGTCTAAGTCCAGCAGGACAAAGCACTTCGAACACAAAGCACCAAAAGTAACATTGACAACAAAAGTACGAAACCTGTGCACCTGTGAAATAAATTGTCTTTCGTACATGGAAAAGAAATATATATGTGAATTCTCCGTACTTATGTCAAATTCATAAAAATGTTGAAATGAATATCACCTAAGCGGAATTATTTTCTACGTTTGTGAAAAGTCCTGTATGTTGCATATCTGTGGAGAAGAATTAAACATATGTAAAACAAAGAAGTGATAAAACGAACTGCCATAATATATGTTTGCAAATCGGTAGGAATCTCGTCAAAAATCTTTTAGCATACCTGAACATTATGTGCACATTGATGATTCTCATTCCCCAAAGTGTCCTTTTTTGTGCAATGTTTAGTTCATATCACTGTAAGGTTCAATGCATACAGTTGAGTTGCCAGTGTAAACCTGTCGAATCTTTTGTTATTCTAATGTTTATTTTCTACAATTTGACGCAATTTTAGTACTGACTGGCTTATGGCGAGACAAAAGATGTGCTATTTTGTTTTAATTGTATCACATTATGAATAAAGTCTTCATAAAACAAATCTCGTAAAAACATTCCAAGCCGGTATATATACCGAAATAAAATCCCCTTTGTAACGAGGATCGAGAAAGTGTCCAGAAATCGAGAGAGATAAACTAAAAATTGCTCCACAGTTCAATACAGCTATTCAATGCACGACCAACTAAGCTACGGCGCAACTGTTTTATGCAAAAAAAAAAAAAAATTAAAAATCAAAAAAAAAAAAAAAAAAATCGGAAGACTGCGGATGTATCTGGTCCTATCCTATTAAGCTCATTTCTAATCTGAACACCGAGCAGACTTCTTATATAAGTAACCTTAAACCATACAACTACACGAGCAAACTTACCATGTTGTTTTCGTGAACGTAATGGAGGGAAAATGAGAAGGAAAAAAAAAACAAACCACAAAGTCTGAGTGCATCCCTCAGTCGAAAACCAATTACCTGGATCAAAAATACATTCTCGTTCTTAAATCTCCGTTATGTACTTTCTCAACCTTTAGAGTGCATGGCCTAGGAGTACTACTATACATATAGTTTCACGTAAGCTCACGGGACTTTAACCATTTACTGAATAAAGCCTCCCGTGTTATACCGGTCGTACCGTGCCATTGTAATCTTGATTAGACTAGGGCATGAATTAAGCAGATTGTTTACACACCCGACAAGCCCCCATCATACATGGTCCTTGGACTGTGGTCACAGGACAGCCAGCAATATTAAATTAAGTTGAAAAAAGTTTCTTTTTATAAATTTTACATATAGTCTTCCAATAAGTATGATACAAAATTAAGCAAATGGTGTTTAGGTATTGAAAACGATGTTTGGAAATTCACTAAGTTTTTCATAACTTTTAGAAATACTTAAGTAGCTTCATGAATACAGACCCTGGTCATCCTATGAAGCTCATCGACATGAATGTCAACATACGTTTTAAAATGCAGTCACATGTTTGCAGAAACCTGGCTCATACTGCCGGTAGACTTAATAGTTTTGCTATACGGTTGTAGGATGCTGATCAACCACAGCAGATTTAACTGTCCGACATATATGTGGGAGTGGGTAAATTACACTGTGTCGTCAAGTGAGCGTCATCGCTCTTGACGACAATTCCAGCAGTCCCTGGCCGCAGACCAATGCGTAGTGGTTCCATGGACTTTTTCCAAGTAAAGTTATATGCGTTAACCATTTATGGTTGAAAAATGGAAACCCCAATATTTTTTGCAAAATTTGTTGTTCGAAAGGAGATATCAATATGTATACAAGTATAAATGGTTCTTACATTGCAAGACAAAACACCTGTGTATGGCTACCTGTGAGCACTACTTTTCATTATTGGTGCAACTGGTGTGCATGGCACTCGATCGTCAGTATTTCTGGTTTAGTTCTATACCACAAACTTATATAATAGTAAATATGGAAATAAGTTTTATCGAGCCTTTTATTTTTGTCCAGGCCAAATAAAAATTGGTTTGTTGCCACTTTTCCTATCTCGACGTTGAATGTTCGTGTTAAAACGAGTATACAAATAAAAAGCGTTTTTCTTAATTAGAATAATAATCTGTGCATACTGGGGCGTATTCTATATAAGCTTGGGGTATATAAAGTCCATACAAAACGTGCCCTTATATACTTAACTGGAAAGAGTCCTTAACGAAATGTTACATATATATATTTTAACGGTATAGAATTTGGATGAAAAAAGTAACTGGATAATTGCAGTGCATGCAGATGGACTGTTATAGGGAGTAACGAGTTATATATAAACCTAAGTTAAACGCCCTAGCCTTCACACTAATCTGGGTAATGGGACCCAAGAAGATATATTCCAAGTAAGATCAAGATTTCGATATAAGCTATAGACATCCATAGAATAATCAACACCTATACAGGCCAGATATACAATAGAATTCACCAACTTAACTGGTCTTTCATGCTTTGCAAATGAACACAACCAGACCCTCGGGATATAAAATCGTCGTTGAGGTGTGGTGCGGGTTCCATGCACGGTCTGATTGAATTACTTGGAATTAACTTAATACGTGTCCAGCTATGTATACACATAACAGTTTACGGGAACGAAAGGCACTGAGGTTTTCACCGAGTTTGTTGCTGCTGCTGTTGAAGCAAATTAGAGTTTAGGAAAAAACGATAGGACTGAAAGTATCAAATTACATATTTTTTAGTTACTCCAACAGGACGCATGTAGTAAAATGTTCCATCGTTCATGCGGTTAACCCTTTAAACACGAATCTACAAATGATATGGTGTTGATGGAAATAGGAATGCTCACAATTTAGGATAGTATATTTGACCAACATACCCTTCAAATCAGTGACGAAAACTTTGGACAAGTTGAAAAAGGTATAATTGTTTAACATTGTAACTACTTTAATTGTCAAATGAGCTTGAGTAACATACATTATTATACTACACGATTACATCAATTAACTAAATGTCTTGGTGTAATTATAACGAGGAAGACAACATGATATTATAATATGTATTGCCAAAAAGAGAAGCATATGTCACAAGTTCCTACCGTAGCAGTATACGACGTTAAACACCAATCAATCAAATCATATAGCCAGGTTCAGTTTACAGTTAAATCTACAAAAAACATAAAACACCCCGTCCACATTTTCTTCTTCGAAAATCTTCACGTCGACACCATGAGAAATGTTCTCTGTGGCTTCGTTTATACTTATAAAAATCTCTTTAAGTAACAACTTATCCCATATGGTGTGCGTTGTTACAATATTTTGCACTCACAAACCCGAATCTATTTTTCTAACCAGCAAATATTTTGCACTCACAAACTCGAATCTATTTTTCTAACCAGCAAATATTTTGCACTCACAAACCCGAATCTATTTTTCTAACCAGCAAATATTTTGTACTCACAAACCCGAATCTATTTTTCTAACCAGCAAAGGCGATTGTGTAAGTATATATGGTATTTTTGTTTTAATATGCACTTCAAGTACATCATTGAGCTATCCAAACTTCTTTTCAACAATCAGGTAAGACGGTTTTGGGAAAACTAAAGGACAGCTATCCCCGGTCTTCCTCAGGTTTTATTCAACATGTAGATCGGCTTGGTGTTGCCTCTGTGCAGGGAACTCCAGATATACGAGCCGCCCACCATCCATAACTATATCATCCACCGGGTATCGGAAACATATACCGGTATAGCTTAAATTATGAAGCCTATTTAAGGCAGCCCATCTATCCACCACAGTCGCTTCCAATTCGCGTTTTATCAAGTCTTTCCGCACTTCTACATTTTTCTACACTTTTTAGTGCTAAATATAACTATAATGGAGCCTTTTATTGTAAGATATATTAGAGGACTTTGTAGGCTGTACAGCAGTAAAGAAACACAACTTGGTGTCTGTAATTCGGTGCAGGACTCTTGAGGGTCGTGAACTCTGTGAGTGATTCCTTCATTTACTGATTCATTCATTGATTGAGACTGATTAAATGAATGATTGATTGATTGGTGTTTAACGCCATAAGGATATATATATTTGGCTTACATGAGTGCACTTTTCTCCAGTAATAGCCACGCAAACACAATCATAACATTTTTTTTTAGCTGCTTAGGTTAGGTTCCTTCATTGCTTAGCAAAAACAGTATATGATTGACATATATTGCCCATAGACAGTGGGCTCGTGGGTTCGATTATTGCTGGCACTGCATGCTCGCAAAATCTTCTAAACTACAATCTGTTTTGAATTTATTTTTGTGTCTTTAAATAACTGAATAATATAACCGTCTTATCATTATTTTGGGATTACACTTTCTAAGTTTGAACAAATTCTAGTTCAGAAAATTTTGCAGGTTGAAACCCGTCCGGTATTCGAACCCACGACCCTCGGATCGAGTTAGGCACCGAATTGCCAGCAGTAAATGCCGGCCACCTAGACCACTCAGCCACACGGCCTTAAAAATTTTCTGAACTAGAATTTGTTCAAACTTAGACAGTGTTATCCCCAAAAAACTAAAGGACGGTACAATCCTGTTTTTATTATAAGAAAGGTGTTCTCCCAAACGATTAAGGGAATAAGTCTACTGTTGGTGACCACTTTTGAAACGGCACCACCATTATTGCATTTCCATACAGATAGTTGGAGTTTATGATTCATATAAAGCATTCTGTTTTGTTTTCTTTCCAATCATAAGGAAAACATTCAATATTTTAGGATTCGATGACACTTTAAGATGTTCCGTTATCTGGAACTCTTTGGAGCAGGAACAATTACGTTATTGTTGTTATAAACTGCTTGGCACACATGTGTGGCGAAATATGTGTAGTTGATAAACATCTCTTAACATATGTCGGAAGCCTCAAACGGTCGTTCCGCATGTGCTATAAATAAACACAACAGCTGCCTTATGTTTCTACATGGTTAACGGCCCTATGGATATATTACGTATTCCAAATAAATATTTATAGTGTATATACTTTGCCACATACCTGCAATGTAAATACTGGTCCAGTGTGACTAACAGCCAGTCAACTGTGACAAACTGATTAATACTCAATTAAGAGAACATGAATGGATATGATTGGGAATAAATATTAAGGTGGAAAAGATTTGTTTGTATTATTGAAGTTCAGATTACAACTATACTAACATACTAACAGTGCTAATATATAAGTCCCTAGATAATAATATTTTTAAAAAATTGTAATTGATAGAAAGTCTCGTCTTCTTAGCTATGCAATAGTATAATTGATAGTTCTAGTTAAATGGACACCATGCAGTTAATTTTTTGTTACATCAATGTATCTCAATAATAAAGATATCTCTTAATCGAGCATCTGCTTAGACTCTACTGGGTTGTGAGAAAGGCTTCCACATCAGAATGAACATAAGCAAAGTAGAGCAACATATTTGTTTCCGACTTCATACAAAAGTTAAAGTGAAAGAATGTTACAGCTTGGTGAGGCATTCAACTATGACGTAATTTTGTTAGTAAATGTTTCTAAAGTGCTGTCAAAATCAATCAAAATCTGTGTGAAACTTGTTGGCAACACGGAAATCCAGTACTTAGAAGAAGCTAAAAACACGTGTTGTGCTATTCTGCAGGAAGAATTCATGTTCCAAGAGAATCTGAGCTGTTTGTTCCCAAACGTCTGTCAATATTAGGGAATGTAGATAGCATTCACAGGCAATAATCTAAGGTGTTACTTAAATACCCGGACTACTGTTAACATTATTGGCATCGAGTTACGAAACTTCGACCATTTCTCAGTCCAGGTCACTATATAAACTCGTTTTGAAAAGGTGTTTGTGAAGTATGATACGGCAACAATATATTATAAGCATATACAGGGTTAAAGGAGACCAAAGTGTCCACATTCACGCTTAACCTATATAATATATACAGATATAGGCATTTAATTGAATATACCAGTTAATCACAAACACGCCGTGTTAAGTGTGTGTGTCCGTTCAACGTTTGCTGGATGATTGGGTGTATATATAATTATCAAATTCGTAGCAGACAATTTGCGTCATCGAAAACATTAATTATGAAGACATTATCTAATAGAGACCTTATGAATGTTAATTAAAGGTTGACAGCTGCACATTGTTCTGTTGGACGTGCTATTAATCGCCTCTCTCTCTGTGATCGAGCTATCAGTGGTGGGTTGATCCAGCCACGTGCGCAAAAAACGAGATACAAATAAGATATGCAAAAAGGCACGCGACTGTTAAAACACAGCTTACAGAGAACATTGCTGGTCGATGTTTAACTGAATGGCTTCAGAAATATCTCTTACAGCATTTGCGTTTGAATCCTCCATACGCCATTGTCGTTGAAACAATTCATTTTTACGTGGAACATTTATATGTTTTGGCAATTACTTCTCTCAATCGCATCACAATTTTCCTTTGTTTCAATGGAAGTCAATGTTATGCTTTATTACTGAGTTACTTTATCGCCCTGCACTATAATATTAAACACGATAGCTTTTCACAAAGAACACAGCTTGGAAAGATATTACATGTTAAATCAAACTGAGTTTGACCTTTAGGCTGTATGTGAGATATGATGCCTTAATTTTCCTCGTTTATCTTGTAACTCGCAATCGTGAGCTATTCAGTGTTTTCTGTTCAATACAAAAAAAAAAACCGTAGCAAAAATTGTGTAGTACTGAAAAACAACTTTAAAAAAACACATTTAGTACAAAAGAAGGCCTGTAATTCAGCATAATTTATGCCGACGGCGCCATCTTGTGAGAGCTTAAATTATAACATCAGTTTATTGAAGATGGTACACACTTATTAAGTCTACGCTTTTCACCTAATGTCGATAAAATCAATCATTGTTGTCACAATTAAAGAGATATGAATTTTTAAAAAAACATAATGTGATGTGTGACTTAATGAGTTATCATTAGCGGTTAAGTTCAGTCCATCTGTATAGATATTAACATTATGCATATATACGCTATGAATGACACTTTGTCTTTCAAACTGTTCTACTAGTATATATTGTCATTATGAAAAATACATTTGCAGTGAATGTATTCATAACTCATCAACATACGTTTTCCCAAAATACAATTTTCTCATAGTTGTATTAAAAACAAAAGCCTTACCTCGTTCACATAAAGTCTTACAAGCGTCATACAGTTATCACAGTATAAAGTGTTACTGAATGTTTTCCATAGAAAGTTCTTCATTCAACTGAACAAATCTGTTCGATTTAAATCACAGTGGAGACATTTGCCCCAACATGAATAAAATGAAACTGCACATCTGGCGTTAGACTGACGACTACACCGGCATAAAGCTAGACTACCTGAACCAACCAGGCTGTGAGCTTGCTGATTGGTCGACATGAACAGACAGAGGGTGAATTTCACGTCACATGACTGCACGCAATTGATTCAGACCGAGACTCGAGTATCCACATCTGTCAGTGTTAATCTAAGAGCAGCAATTAAACAGAGGACAATCAAGGTATTATCCTATACCCATTCATTGTTCGTCGTATCTGTACAATCTCAGATTAGAGGGGCGTAACCGACGTTTGGTCACACTATAGAGTTATTTCTAAACTTGCTAACTTGGTATTCCAGCGAGAAAATTATATGCTTTTGAGGATGCATACTGCACACTGTACTTAGTGTCTACTTTAAAGTCTGAAAACTACTGACTGTATTATACACATATACTATTGGAGAATGAAATAATCAGGATAAGCCAGTTTCGTGTGAAAAGTGTGTATAAATATACTAGTATTGTGAGAGGTAACTGTAATTCGCTAAGAGCAAGCAACGGATGTAAGCTCTTCAGTTGTTCTGGGTTATACTAGGAAACGTTAAGACGGCCGGTGATATGACCCGCAGACCACAGTGTATCAAAGCTGTTTAACTCTAGCCACAAATACGGGATTCAGATACAAAATATAGTTTACTTTTCCCAATATATAAACCGATTAAGTCTGGTATCTCAGGAAGACTGGAGACAGGTGTATTATAAACAAATATCTTTCTCGTCTCCCGTCAGCCAGTATCTCTCTCACTGATACGCTCAATGATGAATGCATATTTCACCTGTTTCTTTTCTAAACTATTACCGCAATGTTTTGCAAATATGTAAGCTATATGAGAGACGATAGGGAGAAAATGAAAACAAAACCACAGTTCATAATATAAATTGCTCAAGCATCGCTTATAATATATAAGAATGAAGGGATACATACCATAGATATATTGAAAATAAATCTCCTATAACATAGATATATATTTACAATCATTGAAGAACGTTATAGGATACTTTTTTTCTCTGGCATGCTCCATTAAGACAAACTGCACAGATTTATACAGTAAAGGATGCACGGACAAATAATACAATCGGTTTTTCCTTTTCCAAAGAAACAGAAAGTTGATGTAATTGAAAACAAGAATAGAGCAGAACATCTTTGTTATTATTATTGTGGTTGTTTTAATGGAACAAATAGGAAATCCAAATTATTGATTGGATTGTTTTTTAAATTACCTATACGTAATAATAGGATTATATTCAGAAAAACTTAAATGCGTATCTATACATAAAAAGAGGGATATGCACTGTAACAAAAATTCCTTTACAAAGTTATGGAAACAATTCCATATTGCCTTTAATGTGGAATTTCCCTTAACTCTTAAATATGTTTGGATATTTGACTTTAATCAACTAATCACCAGGGGGTAAATAATGTACAAATAAGTAATAAATATATATATTTAAAATATTGAGAACGTCAAAACGCGTCTTTTCGCCGTTTCTCTACTGCTTTATTATGTAAAGTAATTGTGCAGTGGATCAACTGGATAATCGATATAAAGTTAACCGGTTGTAACGTGTTTTGTCCAACGATTATAATACCAGCTTATAGTCTGCGTGAGTCAACGTAACACTGTCGAGAAACCCGCGGTCACGACGAACAAATCTAAACCGATTATTATTCATGGGGATTTACACACATTATGAGAAGTACGCTTTTGTAATTATCCTCACTCGAGGCAATTTAACTGAGTGAATATATACAGCGGGCTCACGTAGCAAAAGAGAGTTGTTAAAATCTCAACAACGTCATGTCATCTACCACAACAGCATGGATATATTAAAATAAAAATGAAGTTTAGACGGAAAGTAAGTCATCACTTTCGATTTCTGTTTTATGAAACTTGTCCTTACTTTGTTATGCTACGTCCCCGCTATCACGATTGGCGACAAATTGCCTTTTAATCGTGATCCTATTGGATATTTTCACTTCTTGATCCAGCGGGGCAATCTTGTTAATCGTAGGAAAGTTGCCGAGGGTTTAAACAAATCTACGATCAACATGGTAATAAAAACAAAATGATTAAGTGTCAATCGTGATCATCACATCAGATCGTATTGGATCGTAACAAAGCGCCACATATCTCATTTATTCGTGATCCAAATAATTGTGATCGGGATCAACTTTGGACAGATGTCGAGATGTGCTGCGATCTCCCACGATCTGTGACGCTCTGTCATCATCACATGGTTGTGGGCTGTAGCGTTTATCGTAGAAGTTCAAGAAACAATGACGTCATCGGGCTCCAGTCGTAGCTCAAATCGTGATCACTGTCAATCCTCATCGTCTAAGACATCGTGGCTACAACCTTATCCTATCGCAACAGAGTGCATTGGTTCGTGATGAACGTGATGAACGTAACGGAAAGTATCCGAACGTATCTGAACGTACTCGATCGGGGACTGACTTTTCAGAGGAGTTCCACGATCAGCTCTAAATGACCAATCGTCGCGTTCAAAACAGAACGAGCGGCACTGGGAACCCAGAATTATGAGAACAACGCTTTATCTTATTCCAACTTTTACTGACGATAGTATGAATCCAACCAATGAGTTTTACCAAATATAGAGTTACGACTCCAGTAAGAGATACACTATATATATATTGACTTAAATCAGAGAGAAACAATTGCTTGCCTCCATCCGCATTCGAGCATTGGACCTTTTGTTTTTATAACAAATATGAGATTATCGCCTTATTCCAAACTTACTGGACGATTTTCATTTCATTCAATAGTAGGCTAATTATTATACAGTGCATAGTAATTGGACAACATGGATATTATTCTATAATCAGCTACCGTACACTCTCTACTGTCCTATCACATTTCAATACCTCTCCGCTTTTTTTGCCCAGGTAAAAGTTCAGAAAACTATATTTATCGATAAAATGTTGCGTTGAACAAAGGCACCATGCATTGTCCGAGATGCCCCACATCCAAAAAAATTTTTTTCTTCTTTTCTGGCAATTTTTATCATGTTTTGTTTATTTTCTATTGCTTAATTTCAAATGTATCAATTTCAAGGAATGTTTTTAGGGATTGGATTGGATAAATTGGTGTTTTACGCCGTGCTTAAGTGTATTTCGCTTATATGAGTGTGGTGTATTCCAACAATAATTGACACTAGCTCAACCAAGATATGAAGCGTTTCCATAATATTGGAAAGTTAATTTTTCTCCATTGCTAAGAGTATTGCTACTCTTCAAACAAATTGTCCTCAGCCAGAGCTAGGGACATATGTTTTTAGGTATCAAGTATACATGTACGTAATACTATATAAATAGATACGTAGGGTTAATATGGTCCCCCATAAGGACAACGTGATTTTTATCCAACATTTCAAATCATGCTGACTAGTAAGTTGCCTCTATGTAAGCTTTAGGTGGATAGACACATATACTAGCAGAAAGGGTATAAATGAGATATCAAAGCCACCTGCATGATTCAGAAGGGCTTAAAAATCAGTTATGAAAACTGTACATACCAAGGGGCAAGCCTAGGGGTATTTGGACCCCTTAAACAATTTTACAGGCAACTAAAAAAAAAAGTCGAAGGAATCTAGAGCTACAGGGTTCAACATTATTCTGCAGCAAGGTGTTATTAGTACTGGACAAGTAATTTTTACCTGCTTTTGAAAATTAAATACCTTGGTTTTGAAAGGTATAGCGGTGCCCAATACCACATACACATTAATTGCAAAATTGCCCCGGTCGCCATGTCTTTGTACTTTTAAAAATAAACGGAAGAGTTCTAACACTATTGATCAATATAGACGAGGGTCCAAGAGCTGTATAGGCCCCGGAAGTTATTGAATGATTTCGCCCGTAGAGCCACTCTCAGCTAGTTTTGGCAATGGAATTTGATCAGTCATTTTGATTGATCAATTAAGATAGATCTTAATGTATGCAGTTTAAACATAACCAACTGAAAAGCTATAGCAGGTCCCCGCTCAAGGCTCATTTTGAACAAGTATATGCTCACAATCCCGTTTTAACCACCTTTCCCTACTTAGGTTTGAGAAATGTGCCTAATTATCACCATATTGGGATGGGTAATTTGTTGGAAAGAATCCTCAATATATATGGTATATGAGGTGAATCAATCCAAATGTCAACTTAGTTTCAATATTTATTTAAATAATACAATGTTTTGAATGGTAGCAACTTAAAGTTATTTCATTAATTTTGGCTTAACGTCTTAAGTTCTTAACAGTGGGAAAGCGGCATTCCAAGTTTTAAGTAAATACTTAAAAACGTCTTCCGGTTAATGTGTTTACAATACATTTAGATGCGAATAACATAAAAGTTTGCAACGGCAACCATTTCGTGTGGTGGAACTTGTTGACATGTTAAACTTGCAAAATTTCCTACTGAGTGACGATCGTATTGTTGTGTGGAATTTGGTGAACAGGTGGAAACTTGTTATTACATTCACAACACATAAAGACACGAATATTTTAAAATTACACGATGGCCATATTGTTGTGAAAAATTTGGTGAAAGGAATTATGACCGTTGACTTAAATGTGAGAGGCTAAACTCCAAACTATTACAAAGTTAATCTCTGTTTAAACACTATTGAAGACAGCATTTAGTAGACAAAATAATGTTAACCATGTTAACTTGGGTCCAGGGGTTGCCACTGTCCCAGGAGCTCCGGGGATGAGGATAACCAAAACGGCAATCCAGGCTCAGACGATAGTTGTTGAGTTATTCTCTGATGGGCAAGAAACTAACGTCATTGTTTTTGCCGTCAGGCATTATCAACAACAAAGCGTCTGGGCCACTCGAACTATAGTTATGGAGATTCATTTTTTAAATTCATATATGTGCTGTAACATACAGCGTCCGAAAGCGGTGTCAGGACTTTGCAGGCGAAAAGATCGTACTCGATTATTACGTTTCTTTGGAATTGGATGGTGTAAAAAGTTATCCGGAATACACAAGGTTTACATAAACACCAATATTGTTTTAGGAAAATAACAACAATTTCGCCAGACGAGCTCTTAAAAGATAGGATTTGTCCACAGTAGATACAACTAGGGTAGTACCCTAAGCTAACTTTACCCTATGGCTACAACTGCAGTCTTGCATGTCTGGTTTAACACTGTGAGCAGTTTGATCACACTTTAAGGGACATAACTCTGGTAAAACGTGAAATAAAGTTGAACAATATGCCACTATGAGTTTCGTATAAGCTTCCAGATCACCGGCTATTTATATATATATACTCTTCTTTTATTTAAAATATATATATATATATATATAAATCCTCTTACAAAAGTCTGTTATAAAACAGCACGTAATCCATCTGAAGAGTAAACTAAGCTAAAAAAAGAAACGCTTAGAGAGAAATACCTAAGACATTTTAAAAATTAAATTCATTGGGTTTCAAAGTGCCACAGGGTAGAGACTCTAATAAATGACATCATTCCTTTGGTATTCCAATATTCCAAAACCCAGCTTGTAGTCCCCTTGTACGGGACTATGCAAATATTTTGCCTAAAATGTTTCAATCTTTTTTACAAATACCTCTTATAGCCCACAAGAAGAACACATATCTAAAGCACCTACATGTACTGTCAAAACTCCCATCTGCATTACATGGATCACAACTTTCATTGGTGTTAATGGACAGGCAGCAGGGTTATATTCTGTCTTTTTATAATACCATTTTGCTGTTGGTTTTACTTTAAACTATGCCCGATTATATGTGTGGTAATATTTATCATACATTTTCTCTCATGGTGACTTTCTGTTCACCTTAACAACTCAAGATTAACATCTACTCTGAGAGTTTATCCAGATCATAAGATAATTAACAGGTTTATATTTTTTCAATCGAAATCCCCGTGCCCAAGTGACTAAAAATATACTTATACGGTTTGGTGATGAATGCCACACATTGCCCACAATATTTAATAATATATTAAAGATTCGATAAAGTAGTTTTTTTTTTAAACATAAAATTTGTCACTTCTCCAAGAACTGATATGGTTGACAATGATTGTAAATTGCTTACCAACAATACTGTGCCTTTAAAACTTACCTTAAAACAAAGATAAAATAGCAGATTTTTCTGGGCAATGTCTCTTGCTATATGGTACTCAGGAGAGTGAAAAAGGGGGAGTTGAACATGCTTAGACACACCTTGTCAAATTTATATATATGTGACCTACATGTTATCAACTGGGTGGGAAAGTCTAAGTTTTAAGGGAGGGAGGCATATGAAAATTCCACCTGATCACTGAAAAAAGTTTATTTATTTACATCTTCCATATTCTTATGTTAACATTCCCATAAACTGATAGCAACAGAAGATTGAGTACGTAAAAATACAACATTGAATTTGAGTTTTAGAACAGAATTTGTCAGATCTCCTACCTAAAACTGTAGTAAACTCACCTAGGCAAACAAATGGTTCACCTGGAAATGAAAACAGAATGTAAAGATTTCAAAAGCAGGTCTATCCAGGTATTGGTGTGTCATGTTACTCTACATGGTTTAGAATTCAATATACAGGAGTTCAATGGGTGTGAGATCTGTCTTTACTGTACTGTGTCTCAACCTTACTCAACTCAACTCCAGCATGTACACAGAAGACAGTGTTTAAGAGGTTAACCTACAAAAGGAACTCAGTTTTATCACACATACACTTAGAACTATTCTCAGTCCAAAGGGATTAAAGGCATTAATAACCAAAAGACTGATAAAAACTCAACATGATAGGTTATAATATATTTTGTTTTATTATTTTTGGTAAAGACTATACTTTTTGCTAATTGTAGATAATGATAGAATAAAATCAAATACCATTATGTCAATGTAAAGAATCCAGCCCAGCTGAGTTATTACATAGAGATATGTAGGTCTTTTCATCAGAGGATTAAATTTCTTCCTTACACTATTGTCAACATTGTCTAAAGATTATCCTAAATAAATGACTCAAGAATTTCACAGTTTTGATTTGTTTAAGTTGTCTTAATAATAACAAAACATACTTGTTGGATTTCATTTACATGATGCTTAGGTTATCATGTTGGCCATATACCTGACATTAAATAAAAATTGATTTGATTTGGTAATTTTCTGCTATTCTGTGATAACAGCCAATGCTTCCTTGGTCAGCCCATTCACCATATTTCACATTTTTTCATCAGATACCTGATCTACAGGTGTTAAATTTCCTGGTTCAGAATCTATCAAAACATCACCATTGTCTTCTGTGGTGTTTTTTTCTGTCTGTCTTTTAGCTGTGACATTTATCACTTTCACATCCATCTCATTCAAATCGCTGTCTGCTTTGACAGATGTTTCTCTCGCTGTCTTTATATGTGTTTGTACTGAGAATATCTGTTCACCTGCTTGAATACCTGCCTTATCTGAACCTGAAATTGTAAATAATGCCAACATAATGACCAACTATAAAACACATATCATTATGACATTAGTCAAAGTTTAAAGTCACATTCACTTAAAAGTGACTTCTGAAATGAGATTGAAACACTATAACAAATATACATACAGGTTGTAATCCATTCAGTTTGTCTGTTTCTTTATTTGGGATGTTGTGGGTTTAATTCACTCATATGGCGGTAACCATGACAGCCCCATGGGTGATAGAAAACATCCCGGATGTCACTAGGAACAAACACAGACAACCACAAAACACAAAATAAAGATGCCTCAAGCTGGTATTGTCAATGCCAAAAGTAAGGTTATTTAAGTCAGTCTTGTGTTCTTAAAACGATGCGGTTTCAGCAAGGACTTATATCTCAGTGTGAAATGACACTCAGACAGTCATTTAACAATATCGTTTTAACAACATTTTAATTCATCACAAGATATGCAAGGATTTGTCTTTTTTGGATTGGGGTTTTTCTGGCATACTTAGGGTTATTATACTCATATGACGGTGTCCCCGGTGAAGGTCGTGGGGGGGGGGGG
>JARFOD010075901.1:0-20811 GCA_031763545.1 Mopalia muscosa
AAAAAATGTTTCTCTTTTTATGTTAGCTGCCGAGTGTGCAGCCTGATGGAAATTTGTTTATTAAATATACAACCTTAGGTCAATAGTTTTACTATGTTCACGCCACAGCGTAGCTGAAATACCGCTGAATGTGGCGTTAAACACCAATCAATCAATCAATAAATCTTTCTTGACTGAATAGATAACGATATTCATCACCAACCGTATGATTATCAGACTTGTCACAAAAGTGATGTGACCTTTTAAACGAAAGTGTCCATTTCTTGGACTTCGGAAGTCACAATTGACGGATCAGTAACTGGTGTCGGATCATACGAAATAATTCCAGATGCTCTCAGATCAGCAATTACGGTTTCTTCATATCAGATAGGTGCAAGATTTCTTAGGAACACCCCTAGTTTCGCCCACTTGACTCGTTTTAGATAGCCGAGGTGGTTTTAGCTTTCGACATTTTGACGTCAAAGATAATTAAACAAGTATTGATAAGAGAAATAACCTTGTCCAATTTTCACAGACAGTATACGAATACGGATTGAATCTTCCCTGAAATAAATAGCTGACCAGCCTTCCAGGTAATAAATCAAAAGCGGGTGAATCGTACAGGGTCATCCTGTACGCCATCTGGGAACCACCTTTTGGTTCCTATTACTGAACGTGTGGCTTAGCGCTCATGGAGTTTTAATCTCCACGAATCTTTATCCGACCTCGTGCATTTGGCGTTTGTCATTCGTTCTCGGTGAATTTGTCAGCTGTCCATAAACGAATCTTTTTATTTCGTTTTGCGTCAATGCTTTGTGAATCTCTTTCAGCGCATGTTCTCTTGGTTCTGAAGTAACAACGAACAGCCATCTTCGTACGCACAGATCTGTAATTCACTGCTTTCTCAATTTCCCGAATTGCCATATTTTACATTATTCAAATTTGTAAAACTGCCGAAAAGCATCCCTTGGAGTCAAGATTCCAGGTCCATACTATGATTTCCAGATTCGACCATTCATGCGTACCCATAATATTATTTTTCCGTACCCATAAACTCACGGAGCTTTAAAATTCAGAACAGGTAGGAAAACTCTGACCTTTTTTAAATAGAACAGATAGTTGATAAACCTCGATAATCCTCGAGTCTGATTCATATACCAGGCGTGTAATTTACCTCTCACAGTAGGCGCTAAGCCTGTCAAACATTGGGCTGTTTCTTTGATTGACGGTTCAACGTCGTACTCTGGTGTATTTAACTAATATGACGATCGAATGTCCCGTTTGTGGTCTATCTTATTTATACCGCAAAAAAAGATGAAGGAACGCTCATAAAAGTCAACCCAACGATTGCCGGAATCACACGGCTCTCTTGTGGATTGAGTGTATGTGCCTCTCTTGTCGAATCATACACATGACTGGAACTTTTGAGCGGTATATAGTAAGCGGTTCATAATTCCGACACGCTTATAATCACTAGCGAACAACAGCCGCGGGCCCGCCATACTTTGGTTTCAAGGATCAAATGATTTTTCCTTGCGATTAATTTAATTATCAAATTATACAAATGTGCAGTATCTTACCATTTTCTGCTATCGCCAAGAAGCTGAATTGGGGATTTTATGAGACTGTTTCATTTATTTTACAGGAACTTTTTTAACTCTCTATACGGAAATCGCTTAATTTTTTTTAGTCCAAATACATTTTTCTATTGTATAATATGTGTGAGGTGTAAATTTCACTTAACTGTTTGTTTGTTCTTTTTGTGCATCATTTTGCGATCTTTACTGAAAACAACACCGTATTCCCTGACCCAGTTCTGTCCATTGTCGTGTCTCTAGAATATAACTTACAGAGCAATACGTATGTCATGAAAGTTTAAGTAGTACCAATACGTAAAAACGATAGTGCTTGACGAAGAGTGTGATGTCAAGAAAATCCATCTTTGTCACGTGGGAAACCAGATATGTTTACTTGGAAGTTGTTGTACCACTAGACTGTGGTATACTCCCTACATATATGACGACGGTAAACTCTTTAAACATACCTTCAGAGAGTGTGGCAAGGGTTTATTTATAGGAAACCCAATCGATAGCAAACGTCTTGGTAATGGATAACACAGAACAATATAACATATAAACAGATGGCGTTGTTGTAAATTTAAGTTGTTCGAAGTTTGTCGTGAATTTCAGGTGGCGTTTTTATTCAGGGCTGAGGACTGGTATGTTTACTATTGGACGATAGGACCATTGTAAACTCTATCGGGGTGATACAAGGACAGTTCTAACCCGATTCAACCACCTGTCGGCTCTAATCTCCGTCTAAACGAATTTCACATGTGGAGTTAGCCTGACGTGTTTGACAGAGCTGACTGACGCTTATATTGAAAATATTAGCCCTGTCATTTATCTGTGAACGGGTCACCAGCAGTGAGGTACCCGCGGTTTCAACAGCTCTTGGCTTTCAATGATCGGTGCTAAGGATATAGTTATAGGCTTTGTGTAAAAACAAAATAATGCGAAGTTACTTTGAAGAGTGATGGAAATGCTATTTCTGTCGAGTCGCTGACGAATAACCGGCAAAGTTGTAAGGTTTCGATTGTCTGTCCAACTGAACAGACGCCTGGAGGTTTTTTCTCGAACTAACAATTTAGGGAACAAAAATATAGCTTTGACGAGACTAATCCCGCTTTATCGTTTGGATATACAGGTATACCAAGTGATGGTAGATTATATGTTTGAGCTCATTAAGTCCGGATAAAAGTTTTAAACTTCTACAATGGATAAAGGAGAAGTGGACAGATTTTTGTCAGAGAGCTTGTTAAGTTTTAGGCGTGCAGAATCTAAGAACTCTGCCAGGCGAGGATCTTTATTAAAGAAAACAAAAGGATTGGAATTACAAAGAAAAATGGCTAACGCTAAACTTTCCAAAGAAGAGGGCCAGCTTCGAGAAAGTCTGCGTCAAATGAAAATTGATCAGAAACGAACCACCGTCGTTAAAGGTGAGCGAAAAATAAATTTGTATGTGTATTAAATTGAAATTCTAATATCTTCTGCTGACTGTTTAATAAATATAAATTACTATTAAAAAAAACCCATCTGCTATGAGATTATAATCATTCTCCTCTTCGCCAAGACTCAAACATATCGACTACCCTTCTCGTTGTTGATCCAAAAGAGGACACCGTTTTTATGAATCAGTTTTAAAATATTATTTCAAACACTCTTTACATAAAATAAGGACTGGCTGGACAAATTTTATCAATTCTTTGAAGAAAAACAAATCTCTTAAACTTTGATATTTAGGACTAGAGACATGTGGAGTACCCTTCACTGGATTAGAATATGACAACACAAGAATTCCTAAGTTATAGAAAGCTTATCTATTGTAATATACCTTCGCTGGTTATGATATTTACTTTGGCACTTCCATTAACAACGATATCGTATATCTTAACATGGTTGGTCACGATTGCCCCTGTATATTGAAATACCCTGTACTATACTGTAAGGACACGGGGTAATAAGTTGGGCAAATAACCGGATAAATTAAATTGAACTAGATCTTTTTTACGGTCAAATACGTTTTATTAATATGAGTGGACATTACAAAGATCGCCAGTATGTATGAAGGGTGTCAAGTGGATATAAAACTACTTGACAGTATTTGTAATATATTGATAGTGCACCATCATGGATTAAAGGCAGACATGTTTTAAGGTCAGGCTGAATCCCTGTCACTCAAAACATACATTTTCTTCATCCTTTTAATTTCAAGTTCAACATTACAAGTTTATGATTGTGAAAAATTTATTAGGAATTTAAATACAAATATTTAATTTTGCTTCTTTCATTTAAATGTCCAGTGAGCACATTAGAGAGTTGAGATGTTGAGACTATCGCTGGAGAGTAGGTTACCTGTGTAAATCTGCATTACACCATAGTATGTGGCTTATCAATACATCTAATAATATTGATTTACCACCTGATATAAGCTTAAACTTAGATTGAATTGATGGCCAATCGATAAAAGCCTATTTCAGTCACTTCATATTTCTACATATCATTCTAGAAAACCGTTTAAATTTATTTTGTGTAAAGAGATCAATGTGGACATCAAAATGATGTTTGGTCTAAATATTCTGAACTGTTGAAATGTTTGGAAAGAAATTTGAATATTTGTAACCGTAAATATTTAAGCTCGCCGAAAAATACATAATATTCGAATCTATGTTTCGCCTCATAAGAAAAGATATAAGCTAAATAAACAACAAAATATATGGAAAAATCGGTCTCAATAATACGTTATATTCCAATTTTCTTGGTAGTAACCTTTTTTGCCTTGTCATTAATCTGAACATTTTCATTGAATAAAAAATAGTATCGAAAACTTAGCCTAACACGAAGGTAACCGTTTAAGTGTCTTAAAAACAAAGGCCTGTAACCGAGTATGCTTGTCAGCCAGGTCTCGAGACCCCCTAATTAACCTTAAATTAACATAACTTTGTTTTTGGCTGTGATAAGTATATTCAGTTACCTTTCAAGCCTTACATAGTTAATGACCCCATTCACCAGGTCACTGTGCTATACTAGTGTTAACGGGCTGTTTATGTGATAGGAGTGCTCCAATGGTCACATAAGCAATCTTTATTCTTTTATAGCCAATTCCAGTTTATTGCCTATCACGTTTAACATTGACGACGGACGATTCGTCCCTCATAAACTTAATCATGTTCACTGTAAAGAAACAGATTGACTCGCTAACATTAAAGTGGACAATGTTAATGATAGTATTTCTGAATCCGACTGTTGGAAATACATTTTGTTCGAATAAACAGGAATATATGTCCTTTATTAATGTAGGGAAAGAAAAGCGTCCTTGCTTCCACCAGGATTCAAACCTAGATCTCTGACTAGCAGGACGACCTTGATACATTTTCTGAAAAGGAATCACACTTACACAGGGCAATCGTATTCTAGCGTGAGTTTCTATAGTGGACGAGACTAAGACAACTCTCGTAGGCTCTGCTAGCCAATCGCGCATTAATTTCCGCCAATAATTGGGGGGACCTATGCCACAGCGCAGCAAATAAAAGAAGTACAAAACAAGATGGCCCGGGTGTATCTTAAAGTCAATGCTTCGAAGTAGGAAGTAGAATTGATTTTATTTTAGAATGTGACGCAGGAGTGTTAATTAAATGAAAGCGATGAGTCATCCCATATTCTAGATAAACTCGCAGAGAAAAATTTCCAAATAGATCTTAATCCCTAGTTGTTATGTGTAACCGACAGACATATCGATAGAAGGTAATGATCATTCCCATGATATATAAAGTAATGATATATTTGAGTATGACGTAGCAATAAATCAGCCTACAAACTGGTATTCATAACTATAGAACTTAACCAATGAATATTTCCGCTTTAGAAAATGAGTGTTACAACCTATCTGATAAAGCGGGAAGTTTCGCCTTAACCAGTAGATCCTTTAGATTTCGTTTCTCTTGTATTTTATGTAGTTATAATGGGTGTTTGTGAGAGAGGAGTAGACATTTTTGTTTCAAGATTTTGATATTCCTGTAAAAGGGGACAAGTCAAATGATTGCCAAGTTGGTCATATTGGAATACAAATGAAATTATTTATGTTTTAGAGAGTTTATCTGATTCCCATTTGAAACCTAGTGGATACAACACTTGAAGACTTTCATTCCAGTGAGCTTCTCTTTCTAAACGTTACTGTTCGGTTTTCTCGTCGGAGGGAATAATTTGTGTTTTAACAATCTGCAGGGTTTCAAAATGAGTTTTAACCAAATGATCAGGAAGAGAAAAATTTATTTTTTTTATTAAAAAGTTATTGGGGGATAGGGTTTTTTATCTAACACAAATCAAATGATTGTTGGCTCTAATCCGAAGGTGATTTTATGGTGTCACCAACATATTATTTCCAACACTTCTTACAAGTTTGGAGATATACCACATTTTCTGAAGCGCAATTCAATTGTCCACCCAAAAAAGCAAAACAACATTTTATTTAGTTGCCTAACGCAGGAGGTCTTATCTGGTTTGTGTCTAGCTTGCACCTCGCCTTCATTCATGTTGGGGACCTGTCTGACACTGTTACAGGGCGATTTGTGGTATTTCCGATTAAGGGCTGAGTATAGTCATTGGCCCAAGTTATAGGTGTACTTTAACATTTGATATCTGAATGTAGATTAGTTTTTTGCTCAAAAAATATATCAGACTTGGTGCCTTTAACAAAGATCACTCGTACCAGCCTTGCGTCATTGCACTTTAATAAACAGTGTGTTTTAAGTTGAAATAAAAGCAGTTTTCATTATAATCCGTAAATACAAAGTGTCCATTAGTCGTTGCAGCCTAGTGGAACCAACTACATAGTTATTGGGTATTCAAAATTTAGTCCCAATGCGGTTAGCTTATACCCAATCTAATTAAAATCAAAAACTCTCCCGGTGTTTTGTTTTTAACTATTATTGGATCTAACGCACTCACCCGACCTACAATGTCGATGGGTTTCTTAAATTGGCCAATCACAAGGCTGCTTCTCAATTCTGGTTTGTAAAAGTCGAAGATTTCTGCCGACAACTCAAAGTTTTCCGACTATTTTTACATGACCAACGGATACCTGCACGCACAATCAACAATACCTGCAAACACCATTCAAATAATAAACTTTGAGTGGAATTGCATTTCCCTTATATACATGTGACTTACAACATCAACACAGAAGAAAATTGGACAACTTCTGCTTGTTGTGGCGTTTACCATGGCCGCGTGCTATCTGTGTTTTTATTGGACAACTGAAACTGTGACCATTCGTGAACCCCAGTAAGCTTGACCTAATGGAACCGTAAAAGTAGATGGATTGCCTTAGATCTCAATGTAGCGACAAACAAATCCGGGGAATATATTTGAGATCTGATTTTAATTAGATTGGCTTCAACCCCAATTCTACAAGTGTTTCATTTTGTTTAGAGTCCTTGCTATAGTGAATTTCACTCATAATGTTGTGGATTCTTAAAGTTTGGCGAAGCTATTGTTAATGAATACAATGATTTCAGAATACATTGGGTTATGCCCTCGAATATCCAAGATATCTTAATTCGCTATAGATGGAACGGACGTAAGTGTATATGTTCCGTTACGCTGTCCCAGATTTCATCGTCGTAAGCCGTTGTAGCTCAGTCGGTTAGAGCGTTGATCCTGTTAGCCAGAGACCACAGTTCGAATTCTGGCGGAGGCAAGCCAAATTTTCTTTCTCTGGTTAAAAACAAACCAGTGTTCTTGACCTGTGTTTTCATAATTTAACACCGAGCCAAAATTATCTGCTTAAAATGTTCCCTATAAACTGACGTGGTCAACGATAAACATTTCGGAGCATAGACACTCATTTTACCGTCTCTGAAACACACGGGGAACAAATATTAGAAGGCTTAACCTAGGTAAGATGTTTATATTACCGAAACCTATATCAAGTTTTATATCAACAAATAGGCCTATATGTAAATCAAAACGAAATATAACAATAGATTAAACAGGTTTTAACGTTTACATCATATGAATTATTGTTCTGAAAATATTTTCAATCCTTTGTCCACTGTGTTCAGAACACTCTACCGTGAAACAGAAACTCCCACAGACCCACACAAGTCAATTCGGTTGTCTCCCCCTAGTAAGGTCCACATAACATCTAGGAATAAAACAGTCAACAGTTTATAAGATACAGTTTTTACCAAATTTATTTTTCTTGGTGTAACCCTAGTTTAAGTGATTCACTAAATCTAGAAGGCACTGAAATTCATCCTTACGTGTTTTTTCCCCCTAAACTTTAGTAACGTATAATAAATACGTAGTAAGCACAATGGCTTATAACACTTACAACAATGATGTAACATTTATGGTTCACATATAAAATATTTACACAAACAAAAATATAAGTAAAATGATGGCATGAACAGGTGTCTTCTGGGCGAGGAAAGTCAGCGGGGAAAAAACCCCCATTATTTTTCATTTTTTATTCTTTTTGTATCAGTTTGAATAACAAAATAAAATTTTGTGGTTTAATATTGTTGATATTTTTAATAACATAATACACAGTAGACAACGGTTCCAAAGTACGGCCATTATAAATTTCAATGTCGTATCTCTCAGTCATACTCACTTACATGATGTTCAGCTCATTTGGTTTAAGTCTGATTTTTAAAATGCTGGCGATTTAATCCTTCTCTACAATCGCTCTTAACGCTTTTTTGACAAACTGTTTCCGAGTGTGGAAAAACCGTTTCCTGTCATTACTTTAGATCTATAATTTCCCCGTTTGTGTACTTGTTTTGGTTTTGTGAGATCGGTCATTTTGCTTTAAATTATTAAGACTAATTTCGGTGAGAAAAAAATATGTACATCGTTAGTTATTGTTTGTTTTCAGAAGTCCTATCGTGGTGTATAATAACTGTCCTGATATCATTATGTTTTACGCATTAGTAGTGCAAATATTTTTACTACAATATGCACACAAAACACTGTGTTATGATTGTGTGTATTATATTAAAATATGTGATATGGAGGCTATACGACAAACCTAGTCACGGAACATATCGGTCAATTGATTGGGACAGCAATTAAATTAAACAATGTATGGGGCATGATTTCAACGAATCTGGTATAAATAATCCTTGAAATCAGCATCTGTCGTTCACACCAAACACCAAACATCTTTCTCTCTCATGCTAAATTTTAAAGTGTTGGCGTATTTGGATGTTTATTGAAGCATTTTGGATTTCCCCGAGGCATATATATATACCAATGAATATCCGTCACAGAAAAGATCGCCATTTCTCTGTTTTAAACATGTGTAACATCACGATACATCGTGTTATCACAAAAGAGAGGTCAAATAAATAGCATTCCTTGGTGATGCCTCACGCATACACTCTTAGAAATAAGGTTCTCAGTGGGTTCTTTAGGGAAAAGGGTGGTTTTATATGGAACCTTTATGACAAAATGGATCTTTTATTAAAAAAAAGGGATAAATACTTGGAACAGTTGTTTTTAGGGTACCATACAGAACCTAAAGGGTGTCACCAGAATGCACGACTGAAGAACCTTGCAGGGTTCCATTGGAGCCATATTTTTCTAAAAGTGTAGAATGAGTTATAAACATCAAGCGATTAACAACAGTAACGGTTTTGGAGTGGAACTATTGCCGATTAAGTTAGGAAAGTAACTCTGTAGTGCCATGCTAACTTATTTGTTGAAATCATACATGTGTTGTGTTATCGGTATCTTTCTTTTAAAGAAGAGAAAGGAAACTCTCCCGAGGGGCACGAATCGAAAGAACACAGCCTGATGAGATTAATATCACAACTGACACGATTTCAAAGTGTCCAGACAATTACAAAATCTCCATCTAAACAATGCAGTATATAGTTAAATAAATCGGCAACTAACGACCTCTATACTTTGAATTGTGTTCTACTAATTTGATTTTATAATCTGGGCTCCTTTGGAAAATGACTTTGATTTTTTTCGTCCAATTTTGAAGAAATAACGAAGTAGTCCTCCGCGGAACTTTAATAATAACCTTCAGGAAAGAACGATTGACCTTTTCTTGATAGATTTTTGCTTACCCTATATCTGTCTTCATTGCAGTTGAATAAATAGCAGGCATCCATATATCCTTAGCAAACCATGCTAATCGTTAGCCATCAAACCCATATTCGATTAGTAGTAGCGCCTATATACTAAACAAATTTAAAAAAACTACTCTCCCCACCCTCCCCATGCTTGTATTCTAGCCAATATTTATCGTATGTGCTAATCGCCATATATATATATTCTCTCATTTATTATCAAGACACAATTGCCAAATCTAAAGAGTTGAAAAGACTAGATGTTAAACCAGAAATTAGAAAATGTCCGTCGGCAGACGTGGATCCGTATCCAGTCACCTTCCCCAACATACAGACACAGTCACAGAACAAAACAGCCCAGCCGGGCACAAAGAAATCCCCCGGTCAATTGAGGCGGAGGCCGGGCACAGGCCCTGCCGGTAGACGCTCTCATTCTTTTATCGGCAAACATACCACGACGCCGCCCAGCAGAGAAACCGAAGTTAAACTGTTGGACGAGAAAAGTAAGTTTAATCCAGAACATAGATTACAAATTCTTTGTTAAACTACTATTTCAAATACCTGTTTTATTTACCACTTACTTGTATTAGTAATGTGGTCAAAAAAATGTATGAAACGCCAAAATTTAGATGTTGGCCCTAGAAAAAACGATAATCTTGTATTAAGTGTCAACCAGTAGGATATGCCTCTTATGGATCGTTAAACATTGTGTGTTAATAAATCTCTGCTTCGTTGTTCCAGCTTAAAGTCTGGCTTAGACATTTAGATCTAAAACGCTCCCCGTTTGTCGCTAGTGTGAGAGACTAATAAAACACGAGGAGCGTTTGGGGTGTATAGTTTTAGATCAGATTTTAATTAGATTTTGGCAAACGTTATTTTGTTCCGGATCTTTATTGAGTTCACCAAGACACATTGTTAACATTTAACGCTCTTATCTTTCCTCCACAGTTCGTCTTCAAGCTGCCCGTGTTAGGGGTAGGCGCGTTTCACATGAGTTTGAAGATCTTTCCATGGATACAAAGACCGGAAGTCTCAAATCTTTAAAGAGTGACTCTGCGCAATCTGTTGTATCTCGCTTCCTGACTCGTCGTTTAACTGGAAATGATCTCGTTGGCTCAACGTCGAGTCTGTCTTCCGTCGAAGATCTATATTGGGCCGGGGAACCGGAAGCCATAACTTCAGTGAGAAGACCACGGAAAACCAGTAAACAACAAAGTAGAGACACCATTGTAAAGAGGTCAATCTCTGATTTACATAAGAAACAGTACAAATAACATAAAAAATTTAAATAGCACGCTTTTCTGTGGTTTCTGTGTTATATTGCATAAGTTTTATTGTTTTGTTTTTTATCTTGATGTTGCCATCAGATCTTATAATAGGACCCTAGTTGAATAACAAAAATATTTCAAGTATGTATAGTCTAGTATTGTTTGATCGAAACAGTAATACTGTGTGAAGCGTATCTGTGATAAGCTATGTGTTTTTGTCTTAACGTCTCACATTTTATGTAACTCCTTACAAGTGTGCCACTTCAAATAATATATACGATTTGTTTATGGTCTGTCATAAAATGTCGTTTTTGCCTTTATACCTGGGGTATCATAATATTGAAGTTTACTGCATCATATTTATACAACGAATTTGAGCTCCTGTGCTTACTGCGTAAACACAGACGTCAGGTATTTCAACTGACATATGACGTATTATGATTGAGGTACAGGGAAGTCCAATAAAGACAATATCCAGTAGAATATTTGTTTTAACATTAGGGGTGTGTCATATTTGTCTCGCGTCCGCTTTACACTTCCCGTCAATGTTGATGCCCCCTGTGTTTGTACCAGAAGAGCCGTGACACTTCTTCGCAAATTCCAACTATCTGAATATAAGGAGCTGCAGAAACCAGACTACATGTTTAAGTACTAAAGACTACTTTCACAACTGACAAGACGAACGCCTACAGTTTTAGAAAATGGATACTGTTCCACGTTTACTATCTTTATCGTATAATGGCGTATGATAATCGGAATAATTCAATAATGAACCGTTTCTTGGACGTATTATGGAATCGATAATTTCGTTCTTTGAAGAAAGATCGCCAGATGACGGTGAATGAACCTCCAGCAAAACGCTAGCTCTTCCAAAGACGTTTGTAATTAATTAACCAGACATTAGATCAGCTAGGCTGATACATGGTATTTATGGACAGCGAAACGTTTCCTAAGCTACACTCGGGCTTTCAGGTTGGGTTTTCGTTAACACCAATGTATATTATTGAGAAGAAAAAAGCAATTATAGGAAAATAATTGTAATCGGCGCAAGTAAATGTTATTCGTTTATATACAATGCTGTCATTATTGCTCTTAAAAATATCAGTGCTTGATAATAAGTTTTTGGACTCCAAAGTTGTATACAGGACTGAAGAAGGGCATTGGCTTTTAACATTATTTGTTTTGTTAGTCTGCAAAACAATTGGTTCATCATCTCAAAGTCTGTCTATAAAGCGGATCTAAAACTATCAGGATCGTTCTCTACACTTTACTTTAAGAAGGGCAATAACACGAGGCGTATATCATGAGCGATAAGACAGTAAGTTTGACAAACCGACGCGTGAACCAGTCTTTAAGAACTCGCAAAAGAGCAGAAGACATTCACCTGAAGAAACAGAAGGTTGACTTGGATATTGAGAGGAGGCATTGTCAACATCAACTCAGTCTACAGCAAAAAGGTTTTCAGGATAAACTACAGAAACTACGTCTTAGACAGAAGGACACATGGGCTTTTATATCCCAATCAGGTAAGACATTCCGTTTCATTGTATCGGCAGCAAAATATAACTGTTATTATTTGAATATTGCAGTATGGCGGTCTTGTTTAAATTCCGGAAACAAACAATGGCAAGGTACACGAGACTACCACAGATGGCAATAAAACAATTGGACAAATTCAATTTTTTGTAATTTACGGCATGCTGGTTTAAGTTGAGAGTACACGGAGGCGCGTCCGGCCAGCCACCTACTTTTAGCATTGATAAATGTCGTCAACAAAGTGAACAGTCTCGTATTATTAGAAAGTGATTTATTTAGTTTGTGTTCCCGTTATGAAACCTCGAGCAGAATAACCATGTATCAAAATCATCCACTTAGAATTGATTTTGTTCAATATTTAAAGACAACTTGATTACTTCCTGCCACTTGAAGCCTGACACGGCTGGTTGAAAGTAGCTTTGATCACGATAGATTCCACAAGATTCAGGAAAATTGCATCGATTCCTTCCACAGTGTTACTTTTGCTTCCAAGAGGAATATCGGGCACGCCATAAAGTGATTTTCTCTTGTTATTTCTGGTCGTGTGGACCGCGTCCACAGAATTTAACTGCCCAGTTGTTGCTATAATTGTACAGCGTCTAATCAAGACTGAGGTAGATAATCGTAAGCAACGTAATCACCTCATCTGTGGTTCTCCTGTTTATAGATGATGCAAAAGATACAGTTAGAGGTTTAAGCTTGATCCAGAGGTCTTAGTTTTTTAACACCTCTGTCGTCATTTTGACACCTCGTCAAAACCCTCCACGCCCCTTTTCCGATGTCGAGGGTTAAAACACCATTTTAACCCGAAACAAGACAGAAAAGAGCTCTTCCGTGGCCTCCAAAGTGGCTCTTCCTAATTTCCCCCCTTGTATGCAGTAAACTGTCAACAACCAATCACAAGTTGCCTCCCCTGGCATGGTGTGCTGCCATGACAACGCATCATACTCAGCTGAGATGTAAAACAGCGAAAAACTCAGCAGATATCTTGATGCCATAAATTATAGCGATTGTGAAGTAGATATGTTTTAAACTACATTTTCTACAACTAATTTCCTATTTGTGCTCTAAGTATTTTAAAATAAAATAAAAATAAATTTGAAGTTGAGGCGGCCATGTTGAATTTTTTTATTTTCGGAAATTTGGTACATGGACAATCGCACGCTGGGACGTAACGTGTGTTTATCCCCTTGTGAATTGAAAATATCACAACACAACAAGTTTGTTAAGGAATAATGAATTTATTAATTTAAAGTATAGGCTGTTTTTGTCTTCGACATGGATTTTAACTATTGGTATGCTCTTGCGGTGGAGTCTGTGAAGGGATGGAGTCGGAACTGCGATAAAGAAAGGGGTCATTGTTGTCTCCTTAAGACCGCTGGGCTATGTTCCTTGCTATGTATATGTGCGCACGGCACGTGACCCGTGGAGGGTTAGAATAACAGACATACAAGTGATCAACATTATACTGTTTCACAAATGGAACAATGTAAAAAAGATGCCAAATTTTTTTGAGAGCTAACGATAGGCCTACAGAAGAAAACAAAGTGAAGCGGGATATAAAATCTTATGATTTATTCAAATTTCATTGGAGGTTAATTTTATTAAATGGCGGGCATATGCAGCTAATCAATGATATACAATTCCATCATGTTCTCAGTATTCCTCAGTCAAGATACTCATTGTATCATTTTCGAGTTATTACTCCAAGTAGTGATGCGAGTATGGCGAGGAGAGACTGTTCGTTGACCCCGATAAGAAACAAAATCATTTACAGCTATGGCAAGCCGTTTTATCACTTCTACCTTTATTCTACATTTGTCGAATTAGTTTGGCTTTTATTTTACTCGTGTACAATTCTTTTCCGCATATGTAAAATTCTTTTTTACTTATGTTTCACTTGTGTGAAATACAACTTGACATGTCAAATAAAAATGTATTTTACATATGTAGAAAATTTTCGACATATGTAGAACCCTTTTCAACATTTGTAAAATTCTTTTCAACATATGTAGATTTCTTTTTAACAGATGTGAAATTATTTTTCACATAAATAAAACAAAACACCATAACCTGACTATAGTGGATGCCATCAGAAATGTAAAATCCATCACACCGATCATAGTGCGTTCCGTTGCCATAACTACCAAAATTCACGAGAAGTTCATGCTGTTTTTAAGATGGGAGCAAGCGAATTTTTTCCAGAACTATAATCATTAAAGACTAGTGACTACTTTATTTAAAAAAGAGGATTGCAAATAACATTGACGTTAAAGGGGTTAAGACTTTTTTCTTACATATACATTTTATCATTGACTGTATACAAGAAACAGTATGAGAAAGTTAAAACACTGTTCTTCATTTTTACTCAATATTTAAGCATTATTATGCCATCGTCCGGAGATAACACAAACCGAAATATTATATCGAAATGAAGGTAATATTTTTCGGAAAAACACTACTTGTGTATTATTTATACATTTTCAGTACAACTTGTAATCCAAGTTTACATATTTCCTTCAACTTAAATTGAAATTATGATAATAACATACCGAGCCAAAGTTCTCTGAGTAAATTTTCGAAACTATTGTTGTATTACGTCAAGTGTCCATAAAATTCCACCAAACGATCCTGGCGCTTTGGAACACCTGGTCAAAGTTATATAGTTAATCATGTAAGTAGAAAATAATCTATGATAAAATTGATACACCGTGATTTATCGACGATTTCTTTGTAACACAAGCACTTTAATATTACGCTTAACGAAAGAACTAATTGTATGCATTTTGATTTGTCAAACTAAATTCTCTCTGCTGAAATGTAGTGCGTAAACTGTATAAATCTTTAGAAACGAATCGATAGTTAAGACATGGTGGTGATATTGATACACTGTTATATCAGCGGATAGCTGGGGTCTTCAGTAAACCGACAGCTTGCCAAGGTAGGCATTCCTTTACATTTATTGGTTGTTTGGTTGACAGATATTTAACGTCACTGACATGACGATGGTTGTCTCCAACAGTGAAATATCCACATTAACTAAAATATAGTATGTGATTTTTTTGGCTACGTTGGTAAAATTATTGTTCTGATAAAGTTATGAACAGAAAAAAATAATCCGCCGAAGGTTAAAAAAAATATATATATGAAAATGCATTACAAATGTTAAATTGAAAAAAAAAAAAAATATTAAAATGAAGTGTTATTTAAAATTTTATTAAATTATGTTATTAAAAAATTTAATTACCAAATAAACAGCAACAATTGATTTTAAGAAAAAATCATTTTAAAAAAATTAACTAAATACAATTTTTCAAGAATTAATTTAAAAAAAATAGTCTTAAGTAGGGTAAATTTAAGGAAAACTTCAGTTAAAAGACAATATAAAAGCATTTAGCTAAATATTTCATTCAATCTCAATTTATATGTAAACATTAAATTAAAACCAAATAAAAGCAAAAAACAGCAAAAATATTTAGAGTGTAATTTGAATAAAAACTTGGGCTTCAACTTAAGTGTTTAAAGTTATTGATTGGAATCACTGTGACGAAAAAGCTTAGCCCCAGTAAAATGTCTGCAACAATATAGCATGTTCCTGAACTTCTATATAATAATAGTTACAAACATAATTTTAAGCAGAAACATTAACCTATGTACCGGTGAGCAACTAAAAAAAAACTAGACCTTAAAGGTAGATCTAAGATATGAAGGGCATTAACGAAACATAAAAGTTTAACCGGACACCGACCCCGCTAAAATACCCATCTCTCAAACATATCTTCCTACACACCGTTAGGGCAAGTTAAGGATGGACAAACGTTACAGTCGTATTTTTACAAAAGCATGAATAGAGCGTGCATTTCCATCCATAATAATCACATAGAATATGAATGTCTTTAGAAATCTTAACACAGTTTCATTAACTAACAGCAGCACACCAGCCACCCGCCATCTTAGCTCTTCATGTCGCAATATGCAAGGAAACCATCTCCAACGCCTAATGGAAACACGCGGTATACTCGGCCACCTCAAATAACATAGTTACAGTCCATAAGGTATATGCAATCCGATCCGGTAATTGAATCTGTGGATAATACAGATTCATTATATTCAATATTCGTCGTCAGTTTTAAGTGTTAAACAAAAACACTAAGAAAATCGTAATACATGTATTGAACAACATGTCGTTAAAGTAAACCAACCCTTGAGAACATTTTATACAATTGTTTATATAATTTAATTCATAAAGAAATGTTTAACACGTTTCCAAAGCAAACATTCTGTTGATGTTGACAAAGGGAAAACAACCAAATGGAGTAACTGATGCAAAAACAAAGACGGTATTTTTTACGCATATTTTTTTCAAGTCTTTAATTATATGTTTTAACATGATTAATGTAAAAAATCGGTAACATTGTGATACATCCCTTTTCATTTTTTTGGGGGAGAACAATTATCGGAAAGGCAGGTGGTCAGCCTTACTGCAGAATATAGTTTGTTATTTCATGGAACGAAATGACCATAGTTTTGTGACATGTTGTTTTGGATATAAATGTTGGGCTGTTTTATCGCAAGTCACCAAACAACTGGAAATTATTAGGAAGAGTCTATTTCTTTGGGATTATACGACAAATCGTGTTATGTTCAGTGCACCAGTGACACGAGTGATTTACGGTAAAACAATCGTACCTTTATATCTATGCGGACAACTTATATATATTTATTGATTTTACATATCATTATCGTATACTTTAATAAAAAATATATGTACTATTCTGACATAATATTTATTTATTTCTAATTGGATGACAACAATCGATTCTAGCTCGAATCTCTTCATAGAACGTTTTGAGCCAGTGACGTTCGTTATGGAGGAATTCGTTTTTTTAAGGAACCTCTTGGCTTCAACCCTTGCCTGCATGTTGTTAAAGATTGAAGACAATGCCAAATTCTACTCTTTACTTCATATAGATTTGATAGATGTGTCGTTCTAGCGATATGAAATATGATGAAAGATGATGTCAGAATGATTATAGCATACAGTTTTAGCACATTGAGTTGGAATAATATCACCACTAGTAAAACAACACAATGATTGACGTTGTTACAACCTTCGTACTAGATAACTAAATAAACTCTCCTATTTTCTATACATACAATTGCATATATATTAAATTAAGTGACAGCTGGTTGAATAATATTTTGTTTAAAATGTAGAGTGTTGTCTGTGTAGTCCTACTACAATATGTGATCATATACGAGCTCAAAAATGATTGCCGTAAAAACTTCTTAACAATGGATGTGAGCACGAAAATAGTTCATACTGCGAAATTTATTTATTTATGTGGTCCGAAACGTACAAATATCTAAACAAAAAAATCCATTGAAGACATCCATTCCAATTACTTGTTCTTTTAAGAATGTTCAATGTCTGATATAAAAAAGTAGATTTGACTTGAAGGAGATTAACGGCCAACAAAATGCCATTTTCAGTTGATGTAATATATTTTACCCCGGGAATTTGTAACCCACACTTTAAAGAAAACTATATTTAATATTCAAGTTAATTCAAACAATGCATCGTTTTGCTTCTACTTTTAAGTCCGTATTTAGAAGGGGCTCAATTTACATTTATAATGATAATTTGTCTTTTAAATACACAATATTGTTAATTTGAACATCTATGTATTTGGCATAGTATATTTGAATTTAATTAAAAAAAACAAAAAAACAGCAACAACACTGAAGCCCATCTGGCGTAAGACCACAATTATTTACGATCGTTTTGTAAGCCTCGAATATAGTTCTTAAAAAAATAGTGTGTTGTCTTGTTTAATTTGTTGTGGTCCTGGAAATTTGTTTTGGTAGAGTATTTGGTATTAATGTGAAGTAATTGAGTGGAGGTTTCCGGACAGGGTAATATTATAATCTAAATAGGTCACATTTGTTGTATTGATCACCATTTGATGGAGGGGTGATTTGGCTGTTGTTTACATTTTGAAGGTAGCTTGACAACACCTAAAACACTCCAGGCTCTGTAAATCAAAGGTTAAAGTATGTGCCAGGGGTTTTCGCTCAACGAAAGTTTGTGAGGGATATCTACTAGTTTTAATTTTTTGTATGAGAAGAGTACTGGCCAAATGCTTTATTTCAAATACATACAATTTTTAACTGATCTCATAAATTTTTTATTTTAGTTTTTTAAAAATTTTCTGATAATGCAAGAATTTGAAACAATAGCAGGTCATTTGTTTTCGCTCAAAATCTTCATTTCTTGAGTCTTTGTACCATACTGTTGATAAATTCAAATGCTGTGTAGACCTATTTTTGATATTATGTGAAAATGTCCAATTATTTTATAATTTTAGAAACCCTGCTGGTTATGCAGCCTGTCCTCGATGAACAGGGATGTTGCCGCGTATGGGAGGTGTCTTTGATAAGGAAACATTAGTACTGTATATTCAGAGACAAGGACCCTCTCTCAGGCTGGTACTAGCTTAAACATACCAATCGAGTTGCATACATGGTAAACACAGGTCAATAGGCTCCATGTGTCACATTTGTATCACCAGTCGACATGTATACAATTTGACCACACGAGCCTGGATCCTGGACCTGCAGTTTATCCATTAAAATAGACTGGTATTCAGAGGTGAGACTGCGTGTCAGGGCCATGGGGCCATTCCCTGCTTGTTTCATTTATAAACAAACCCTGTAAGTACCCCCTCTCTCCCCCCCCCCCTCCCCGCCCCAATGTTACCGTTTACAAAATATTAGAAATACAACCAAACACTGATTTCTATTTCAAAACAATTTCTCTTCAATGGAGAGCATTATATAAAGTAGGTATGATTTTTATGAATAATTTCATCCAGTTGGCCTTTAACATAATAATTATTTTCATGAGGGTGCTCATTTGAATAGTTTAGATGGTCTCTTATTCCATTGGCACCATTTTCCTATGAGGCTCCCACTGTTGCCATTTTGTGTTGTATAGACAGCTCAGGGTCATAATGTATCCTGTGAATTGTTGATAAAGCATGTCCATTAAAATTTTGGAAATACATTCTTTGGCAAGGAATCGCACTGTGAGCAGTTATTCGCGTTGCACTTTTGTCTGTCTCTGTTCAACGTCAAGGTGTCCAGTGCCTGTTCACTTAATTTCATTTCCAAAACATATTGTGACAAAGTTCTGTCATTATTATCCATGCTAAGATTTGCAATCGTATTTTCAGAGAGGTACATTGAGCATTGTGCCCAGTTGTTATTTACACCACTCTGACTAACCAAGGACTGCCTTCTATGATTTGTGTAGTCTCCTTCATATCAACAGATTGTTGCCTCTGGCAGCTTAGGTAGCTTAGGTAATGGAGCTTTTATGTTTGCTAAGTGTACACTGTAAAGTTATAGTTAGGCTTAGCCGGTTAGGGTTAAGTGTTAATCCTAAATTATGTCTAGTTTTGGAGATAATTTACACTAAGTAAATTTGCTTTTACTTTGAATAAAATTTGACAAGTTTTGGTTTTTCATTTTTGAGTTCTGGACTTTTTTAATAGGTTCAATATTGCTCTGAACAGCGTAAAAGTTGTCAAAATTCTCCCATAAATATAAAAATTTATTTTATTGTACATCTTTTCTGTCTAAATTGTAGGGAAATGCATTGTCTCAAAGAAAAAAGGGCAATGGATTCATTATCTTTAAAGGTAAGAGGCCCACTGGGCCTTAAATGTTGTCGCGAAGATTGGAAAATCCCGACTAAATCCTTTTCGTTTTTTGGATATATTTCTAATTTTAAACAAATTGCTACTATTGAAACCGGTTTTGTGGCTATATATAGAGACATGCTCCTTGTGTTAGGGGTTCAGTAAAAACGATTTGCACGAAGTATGGTTGTGTCTGGTTAACTATGGACTAGGCTGTTAACAAACTGACTTTTCCTGAATTTATTGCTATAGTACTGAGTTACTGTACTGTGATTCTCCAATATGTCACTGTCCTATGCTAAATGCTTGCGGACACGATATCTAAACTTGCTATGGCTGGCTGTGGCTGACTGGCTGGCGGGCTGGCTGACTGTGGCTGGCTGGCTGGCTGTGGCTGGATGTGGCTGGCTGTGGCTGGCTGGCTGTGGCTGGTTGTGGCTGGCTGTGGCTGGCTGGCTGTGGCTGGCTAGCTGTGACTGGCTGATTGGCTGGCTGGCTGGCTGTGGCTGGCTGGTTGGTTGTTGCTGGCTGGCGGGTTGGGGCTGGCTGGCTGGATGGCTAGCTGTCTGTGGCTGGCTGTGGCTGGCTGGCTGGCATCGGCTGTAGCTGGCTATGGCTGGCTGGATGGTTGGCTGTGGCTGGCTGGCTAGCTGGCTGTGGCAAGCTGGCTGGTTGGCTGGCT
>JARFOD010075912.1:0-20809 GCA_031763545.1 Mopalia muscosa
CATAAGATAGAATATCGAATATAAAATATAAACTAAAAATCGAATAAAAATTGTGGATGATGTGTTAACATTGTTAAAATTATTCAATCTTTCTTCCGCCAACTATAATTTATACCTGAGATACTTTAACATATTGATATTACCTTATTATGCCCGAATTTTGTGAAGAAAAAACAATGCTACACTACTGGTCGATTTCTTTTTTCATTTTCTACACTACTGGTTGATATCGTCCTGCACTACTGGTTAAGCAAATTTCTACACTACAGGTTAATTTTTCCTACACCACTGATCAATTCTACACTACTGGTTGATGTTTCTACACTACTGGTCGATTTCTACACAACTGGTTAAATTCTACACTACTGGCTCTAACACCCCTCTATATTACCTGAAGTTGGACCAGGGTTAAGTTCAATGTCACCACACAAGAGCAAATCGACCTGGCTTCTGCTATATAGCATGACTGCCGATTCAGCACCGGCTGATGTAATACCGCTAGTGTGTATGTGTTATTCCTCACAAATATAAAGTGGTAAACGTTGGGTATCCATTTGTGTGAAGGAGCACAACAGGGAGTCACCAAGTAATGAGTGCACAATACAAGCGTAACACAGATCAGTCAGTCTATATGATAGTCCATTTGCATGGCTCCACTTGCTCTTAGGTTTGTATTTTGTCGATCTGTCGAAGACGTGGGGGATTAGCATGGACACCAATTCGTGCTCGCCACAGTTCTAGGCTGATCATTATTTCACACTTTTAGTTTTCGTGTCACTACAGAGTACTTCTTACGTCGTTTTAGCTATAAATCGTGTATATCTACTTAGTAATTTACTGGATTTGTCATACCTTTTTCTGACTGAAAATCACCATGTCCACCTTATCCACCCGGTTTATTATTGAAAACGATGTATTAAAAATCAATCATTTTGAGTCGATATATATTAAAAAAGAAGAGGATTTCAAAATTCTAATGATAATGTAAAATTATGATTCGTTTTATTTTATAATGACAAAAAATAAAGAAAATGTTTTTCAAATATTTTTTTTAATCAGACCCCTGTTTGTAACTTTTATTTTTCTGAAATGGTTTGAGATTTTTTCTCCAAACTTGCATGTCTGTGTAGACCGGTATTTAAACTAAAAAACCGTCATATGTAAAAAATAAAAATCTGGCCTTTAAAAAATATTTCCTAAATATCTTCAAAACGAAAATCAATATCAAAAAACTGCATGACGGTTTTTAGATAATGGCTTCAAGATTGTCTGTGTGAAATTTCAAACATTTAGAGCAAATAGTGTACGAGAAATAAACGATTTCAATCATAAAAATCACGAAAAATGAAAGCTGAGGAAACAGCCTAAACGTATGTAAGTCATTGAACTCGGGTTTGTTTCAAGATTACTCCAATAAATTTAATTAACAACATGTTTTTTCATAATAGAATGAAAACGCTAAATAGAGCTTTAGCTATTAAATTAATTTTTTTAGTACATAATTGTAAAAATATGTCTTTAAACGGCAGTTTTAGCTCCAAAATCTTACAGACGTCGGCATCACAGATTACGTTCTCACCTTTGTTAATGACTAACAGTATGAGACCTATTGGAAGCGTGAGTATTCCATATAAATGTGTGTTCTACCACCCATAAACATTCGTTCGCCATGTCTACTGTTCGGCTCTAATACACATCCCCAGCGATCATGTAATTGGTCTTAGGACCTTTCACTAATTGGTTTGTTGTAATAGTCAGCAGGTAGTCAGTCGAGGTGAGATAATCTCGTTAATCCTTTCCGCCCTTCGACATGCATAATCTTTGAAGCACGCATTTTACAATTTAAATCTTAAAAAAACAGTCTAAAATACTACATTTTTTGGTCAAACTTTTTGCATTATCAAGATTATAAAAAGAAGATTTTAGAAAGGCAAAAAAAAAAAAGTCGAAATTTTACCCCTGACTAGCGGTAGAGTCCTTAAGGCATGCCGGGATAAAGATGGGTATTACATAGTCATGTAAGTCAGATATCCTTGAGTACGACGTTGAACTCCATTCGAACAATAAAACCCGATTTATTTTCTTTTTGACATGGAATCATATGAGTTATGGTAGCATATTTGTTTTCAAGAAATGGGATGTTATGGCTTTCCGTTAATTTCTTTCCCTATTATTAAGACAAAGCTTAGAAGGACTTTCAATTTTATTTAATTTAATTCCCCCCCACAAAATTTCAAAGGAAGAGGTATAATTGTTCAAACAATACGCACATTTGCGGGTTCGAATCACTCGGAAGTCTTCGAATGTACTGCCCCCAAAACATGATGTGCTCCCAAACAAAATTTGCGTATTCTCTTAAAAAAATCATACATCTATCAAAGAAGAACGTGGTGGTGATACTACAGTAACGAAAATTTTGCAAAGTTCAGCCGATTGTGGGAAGAGATAAAACGTCACGTTTTGTCATGCAGGACAGACATGCTTAGGTACGTGCATACCATAGCTGATACAGAGGTCGTCTTCAGCGACCATTCTTTTTCAGTGACATTTGCGGATCTAATATAAACATTAATTGCAAAAGCAACCAGACACCGAATTTAGGATAGACTTCATGATGTCCTTTATTTTCATTACACTGTTACATTTTTCTGCTTTGCATGAATTTAATATTTATAGTGGATAACAGGCACTTAATAATTTCACAAGGGCACTTCAATGTATATCATATTTTCTGGAAAGACAATATGTTTATCCTTAGTTTGTAAGATTTTACATGTCGGCAACTTGGTGCTACGCTTCAATATGCAGTGGTTTTTACATATATTTACTATGGACTGTCATTTCACGGTTTATATATGTTTTCAAAAAAACGCTGTATGTTATGAGCGTACTTGGAGCGTGTAGAGTTGTCTAAGGTGTCGTCGGGTTCGTGCTTCCTACCACCGGGTCATCCTATTTTCCTGTACTTTCGGCACCCAAGCCTTTACCGTCGATCTCCAGCAACTTCTGTGTAGCGTTGGGGTTTCTGGTCCTAGGGGGTTGATCTCACAGGCTTTCATGTCGCACTTGCTGATGCTTGTAACGAGCGAGTGGCTGACTTGTGGTGCGTTTTCCGGTTTCGAGCTGGCCGCAGAGGATATCTTTAGGCATTCGACCATCCTGCACGTTTGTCCGGGCCAACGCACAAACAAACCACTAACATTAACAGGAAACGGTCATACTTACAAAAATATAAAATGGGGTTAAAGAGGTGTCACAAACTCAACGTGAGTCTTGGATCGTTAAACTGGACGTAATTGTCCTCATGTTGCTCCCAAAATAGATTAATTGATTGATTGGTGTTTGACGCCGTGCTTAAGGGTGTATCCATTTTATGACGGTTGTGTACTTCAACAATAGTTGACATTATCACGACCATAAAATGTGAAGTGTTTTTGACACTACTAAAAAATTGATCTTCCTCCACGGCAGCATTGCTACTCTTCAAACAAACTTCTCTTAACCGGGGGCCAGTTGCCCGAAAGGCGATTAGCCGTTAACACCAGATCAAATGGCTTATACGGGGTGAAATAGGCCTACACCACGGCGTGAAGTCATCTAATAGACGTCTCTATTATGTGCTTCGAGCAATCGCTTCCCGAGAACAATAGATATCTGATAATCTATCAACTGTCGCTGGAGAACAGCTTGGTTATATTTCTCAGCTCGATCGGCAACCTGTTCTCTTCATTTAACAAAATAATCCCGTCTTTAAAATTATTATGTGCGTGGACTAAGTTGTTGTGATCCCTGTGTCTCTGGACTTGTTGTTTGATTCAAATAAAAACCATCCTGTTATACTATATAGTTTTCATAATAAAAGTATTTTCGTTAGTTTAGGAACCCCGTACTGGAATCGAACCAATGACCTTCAGGGCAAAGCACTGAAGGGCCAGAACAGACTGGCCATTTACCGCTATACCATCGGCTGTAATGGCAAAATGCACATTGGATTGGTTATACCTTGGTCGCTCGAAATAAGTTTTTTTTTTTACTAACTTACAGCCATTATAACAACTTTAAAAAAAATATATATATATATATATATGTCAATATTATTAAAGAATCGTGTTTAACAACTATGTCATAATTATATAGTAGGATAGAAAATGATATGAAAATAAATTTCGGTCAGATTATAAACCTATGATACAGGTAATAACATTTAAACAATAAACATACTTGTGTTTATATACACACTAGAAGACATACCCACATAAACATAGATTTTACATATACATTAAAATATTTATTATTACTTTACAGAAAGAAAGTAATTATTTTTAATAAAGGTGAATTACTAAATATACAGTTTTAAAACTTACCTGTGCTCCGTCTCCAACATAAATTTAAATATTCCCACCGATTTCATTCTCACGCTTTTTTTTCTTCCCGATTCAGTTGATAACTTCTTTTGAGCCTGTAGACTGTTATTGTCAACTGAATGGAGCAGTTTATATGCAGGTCTAAATTCTATAGGATTTATGCATATATATTTCATACTGTATATAGGGTGGAATAGCTCTAGCCCTGTTAGCCAGGGACTCGATTTCGAATCCCGGTGGAGACAGGCAAATGCGAGTTCTACAGATTACCAGATAATATAATGTTATATAATGTAGCCGCCAGTGTGCCACGCATTTCATTTTAAGATTATTTGATAAATATATAGTAAGTGTTGTGAAGGTATGTCACAATTTTCATCTGTTTTGAGTGAACAAATATACTGTTACCCCAAATTAAGGTTGCCTAGTCAGCCTAGTCTACCTCTGCATGTAGTATACTGCGCAGTAGACCATGCAGTTCGAGAGATGCTATTATTTTCTCCGTCACTAGATCGACAGAGCAAGTATCACGTGGCTTCTAAAAATAACCATTCCCCCGCAACTCGAGGACTATAAAACGCCAGTCTGTTTACTGACTGGCCAATAAAGCCAGTGACAGATTTTCGTACAACTGCTGCCAGTTCAGTATAAATCTTTCGCAAAGATGGAAATTCAGATGTTAACAGTGTTTGTTTCTGTGCTGGTGTACGGACCTCTCTTAGCAAATGGGGCTTGTCCTGATGCATCACAAGCTGTTCAAATGCTGACATCATGCCTTTCACAGTTCAATACTTTAACGGATTTTTCTAAAGGTCCTATTACAGTTACCCGGCTTAATAACTATTGCAGCTCATCAGCCCGAACAACGGAGATACAATGTGCAGAAAATGTCATCAATGACTGTAGGAAGACAAGTTCAGAGGCTCGACGTGTTTTGGAAAACACTGTAAATATCAACGCCATTAGAGGTTCTGTTAAAATTTTGTGTAACAGCACACAGGTATTCGCAGATAAACAAGACTGCATCGGACGGTACCAGAGCTCGGTGACGTCTTGTATTACCACGGAATTCGTGAATTACAACGCAAACCTCCAGTCCCTCAGAGCCCAGGCACTCTCAAAAGGAGCAGAATGGCTCGAGGAAAAGGTTTACGAGGAATTGTGCGATTATGTCGGGGAGGTGGCTGATTGCCAGAAGCCGTATGGAAAAAATTGTGGTCGGGACATCGGGGATGTTTTCGATGCATTGGTTCACGCTGCCACACCACCAGTCTGTGCCGGAGTTATGGAGCACGTCAATCTAGTTTTACTGATTTGCTTAGCTGTTGTGTCTGTTGTGAAAGGTAAAATGTAAACAGAAAACTGTGGCGTAAACATGAGGGGGGAAAAATACCCGGAAGAATGACCAAGTCGTTGAATGAAGGATGGTTAGTTTGTATGCAAATTTAAGTCTTACGAAACCTTCCTGATGCGGAAACGTTGCAGAACGTTTGTACTTTGTGTACATGGGTAGTCTTATCGATTATGTGTTTATAGTGGTATATTTGTCCAATATAATCTGTACAACTTACATCGATCTAAGCTGCTTAAATACTGTCTAAAATAGTCATACTGTGTCCTCCGCCTCCCCCTCTGCACCCTAAAATCGTCACTATAGATCTTTTTTTTTATGTAAAACATAGGGGTCTTATATATATTTAGAAATATATATATATGTGTGCATTATATGTGCATTTATTGTAAAGAAAAAGATAATTTTGTTTTCCTTCACCGGGACTCGAACTCGGTGTCTCTGGTTAGCTGTATAAATATAAATTGATATGAAAAAATATTTTTATTGTCGACGAAAACAATGTGACAGGCCTAAACTGGGATTTAATCCCGTGCCGCTGACATATTTATATATAGTATCAACACCGGGGTTTAAACGAATGCAAAATGGTATTCATGTTCAATTCAAATATATATATATATATATATATATATATACAGTAATTGATTACCAGACACCAGAGTTCGGTTCAAGCAAAAAAAACCCAAACTTTTATACGGGAAAAGATATCTAATAATTATTCTTTTTGCCTTATACCGAATTACTTCAAGTGATACAGGTATAAATGTATTAAATAAATTCTATTTTTACACAATGAATATTGTTGTTCACTTTTTCTCCTCTATTTAGGATCAGTATCTGTTGAATGGTATTTTTATGATGATTTCACATTTTTCTACTCTGTTGAATTCTGAAACGAAATATGTCTATACTTAAGTCATATCAAAGTTGCAAGAATCATTTAAGGTTGGAAAATAGTGCGCGTACGCTAGTGAATAGGTTTCCGTCAAACACAATGCTTTTTTCATACATCTGTAATCTATTACAGTTGGTCAATAAAACAGTAGTGCGAAGCATTCTAAAATAGAATCGATTCTACCTCCTTCGTCGAGACATCAACTCTGATACACCCGACCATCTTGTCAGGCAATATTTTTTGCGGAACTGTTGCTGGTTGGTGCCAATAAATATTGGAGGAAATTAATGCGCTATGGCCTGGCATGGCATACGATAGTTTTGTCTCGTCCACTATAGCAACTCGACGCGAGGTTCAACCGATAGCCCTTGGGCCACGCAGAGGTAGTTTCTATTCAATGTTAATGAGTAACGACCTCTATTGCACAACACATGAATACTGATAGCCTCATCTCGACTGAGCAATCGATTGTAACCTCATTACATTAAAAATACCACCAACAACAACTGGTTATAACTTTGCCAGTGAACAAATATAGTTTAGATTCCTTTTCATATGTATGTATTCGTTTCTCCGCGAAACTGACATTATATTCCGCCCAAAGATAAGTTCTTTAGGGCATCGTTCATTGACCTTCTGTTTTTGAATGGAGATTCACAGCAAATACCTCAACAGTCTTCACTCTTGTGTACATCGGTCATCCTTTGTTTTTCTTTAAATCTGTTAACAACCCTAGTCTGTCTGTGTCGCTGCTAATCTTTGTTCTATTTGAAAGGGACAGACAACAAGAAACTAAAGCGATTCTAAATAAACAGCCTGTAAGCAGCAGTTTGAAAAATGGGGTTCAAGGTTCGATATATACTTTCCCGGCTAAGCGTGACAAGGTCGTTTTTAGGTGAGAACGTGTTTGCCCATACTTTATACTTGCCCATATAGGTGCAAGTTTGTTTGTATGATCTCTCGGGCAGTGACCTGATTCAGGTGTAGTCCGAAGCTGACCTATAGATCACGACAGAAGAGATGTAACGAGCTATACCAAATGTAAGTCAAGGGTTATGTTTATTCCAGCCACGTACATCAACACTATCGCAAAAAAATCCAGGCCTTACTAATATCTCTTCTCTAAAATTTCTTAATATTTAGAATTTGCACAAATACATAAAGAAGGCGATTGTGTTATCAAGGAATTATTCATTTAAGTTATATTTTTTTCTTCAGTTTCTTTTTCTCTCTTCTTTTTATCCCATCGGCATATTTCTGTCCTCACGCCATCTACGGGTGCAGTCTGATGGGTCAATTAAGAGCGTTGGATTAAACAGTTTTGACAACATGTTCGCGCCACAGCGTAGCTGAAATACCGCTGAATGTGGCGGTATCAATCAATCAAAGTTTGGAAACACATTGGTATTGCACTAAACCACATTCCTGTTTAAAATTGGGCCATTCCCATCACATTTCTGGTTTCTATGGCAACAAAGCCATACATAATAATGATCATTTATTTATTTAAATATTAAACAATATTTATACAGGTAAGTTGGTAACAGCCTGTTCAGTGCAAAGCACTGACCTCCCACATACACACGTAAAACATAAAAATATATTACAAATTGAACCATTGTAATGCAATTATATAGTCTATATACATATTAAAAGAGGGAAGATTGATTCGATCAGATGATTTACAATATTTCCACAAATATCTGCAAAACTTACACAAACCTGCGAGGAATTTATTATGTGTTTTAAAGCATTATTTTATAAAATCCTTACATATATATTTTTTAAAACATAATACATAAATAAATACTATGCCTTTCTCCGCATCAGACCACTTGTATTGCTCCCTTTTTTATTCGAATATAGTTCCACAAAATAAGATGTAATTTTTCCCCCGAGTCGTCTTCCTATCACATCGGCATATTATTGTCCTCAAGCCGTCCGTCCGTCTATCAGTATAGAGGGCTCGAACAAGATATAAACAATACCAATTAACAATTTTTTTCAAATTTTGGAAGCACATTGGTCTTTCCTATTTAAGATTAGGCCATTCCAGTCGATTTTTGTATGGCAACATAATGATACATAATAATGACAATAGTATACCAGAAAACATGAACTCATTTAAAACCATACCACTTGATCCAAGGTTTTACATTCCTATTTAAAATAGGGTCGTTCCATTCTAATTTCTGGTTTCCATGGCAACATAATCAAACATTATAATAAGAACAGTATACCAGATAACATTAACACGTTTAAAACTGTACCGCTTAAAACATGGTTTTCAAAGTTTGTAAACACATTGGTATTACACTAAACTACATTACTCTTAAAATGCGGCCATTCCCATCAAATTTCTGGTTTCTATGGCAATAAAATCATACATAATGATGATGATTTATTCAATTATTAAACAATATTTATACAGGGAATAGCCTGTTTAGTGCAAAGCACTGACCTCCCACAGGGCCCTGGTTACATTCAGAGACACAAACACACGTAAAACATAAAAATATATTACAAATTGAATCATTATAGTGCAACTATATAGTTTACATACATATTAAAAGTAGGAAGATTGACTCGATCAGAAGATTTACAATATTTACACAAACATGCGAGGAATTTATTATGTGTTTTAAAATATTATTTTATAAAGTCTTACATATATATTTAAACACATAATACATAAATACTATTTATATATAAATATTTGGTTTTTAATATTCCCTGCACCAGACCACTTACACGGTTCCTTTTTCATTCGTCGAATATAGTTCTACGAAATAAAACGCAATTATTCTTGCTACGTGACTAACATGGTATTGACATGAAGCATTTGAGCAGTGTGTTATATTAGCATTTTTTAGGTCAACTTAGATGCATGTAGAAAGTCAACTAGTAGTTAGTCGCCTGTGTTTATTAGTTTGAAGTTGTCCTCTCCTGGACCATCCCAGTTGTTTTGGTCGATATCTTAAAAATTCCCACGTCAGGATGACTCAACTTTTGCATTGTGAAATCGGGAAATGTCGATTGAGACAGTTTTCTTAAGACATACTTAATAAGTCTGTGGTCATGCATCCGTGTAGCTGGTGGTTGAGTTAAGCTATCCTAGCTATTAATTATGCTATGTAGGCTACATCACTGATAATCAGTTGTGTGTGAAATAAGCCTCCAATACATACACAAGCTAACCAACCTATTTACCTGTGTGTAGGACAAACCTACCGTCACAAATAAACCTGTAATTGTTGTAAACGAATGCTAAGGCTTTTGAGACAATGTTGTTCTTTACACAGCAGGCCACCGAAAGCAGAGTGGGTCCAATTCAGTCAAAAAGCCTATAGCGAGATTGTAACAAGGTGCTAAAAGAAATATTAAGACAGATATATTTCTAAAACTAAATATTTTTTGAAAATATTGACATCGGGATGTCACCCATCTGAGTCTGAATCTTTCACCCTTAGTTCTGCACGATTTATACATATCATATAGGCATAGGGCTCTCTTGTATATATGACAACTAATCTCAGATGGACCTATACCAGCAGGATAATCATCCTAAAAACTGGTCCATAAAAAACTTCTAATTGTTAATGGTTACCTTATACAACCTTATACAGGAAAGATTGATTGATTGATAGATTGGTGTTTAACGCCACATTCAGCGGTATTTCAGCTACGCTGTGGCGTGAACATGTAGTAAAAATTGTTTTATCCAACGTTCTTTATTTAAAATTAAATTACCATCAGGCTGCACCCTTGGCAGTTAACATTAAAAACAGAAAACAAAATCGACTGAAAAGTAATATATACTATTCAATGACAACATTTTTGTGTTGTTGTTTTTTTTTTTTTTTTTTTTTTTTTTTTTTTTTTTTCATTTCAGACAGGAAAGAAACAGCTAACATATCCCTTCTAAAAAAAACAAGAGAAACAAAGCCGATAAATGCAGTTTATGTATCGGACAATCGAAAACAATTAAACATATATTTTACGAATGTGTCTTTGTAGATGATTTGATTAAAGCATTCATTAAATGGACATACATAAGAAAATGTGATACTTTGTTATCCCTAAAGAAAATGAACAAATGTTTGTCATAACAAAGAGCATGTCTTTATACTGGTTAGTTACCTCCTGTTAATAACTAGATCCTAGATATAATTAAGTCGATAGCCAGACAAACCACTGCACTTCGGAGGCTTACAATCCATAGTCAGATAATTTAAAGGTAATATCCATTAAAAACGATGAAAACTACTCATTTAATGAAAGGTTGTGTAGATAGCTAAGCATTTGAGATCATTTCGATGTATGTTCTACTTCGTTACACTAATGAGAAAAATCGGACACAATATAATAAAAATAAAGATAATAGCTCGTGCTCTACGTTAATGGTACATTGGTTTACAAATAAATAAATAAATAAAATAAATAATTATATATTCATATAATATAAACATTAAGCAATATATAACAGACGCTCCATTTCAACATTATTTTTTACTAGTCTGCCCATTGTAGAATTTTCTCCGTATACTTAAGTATATCGACCAATATTTTTGGAAGAAGCCAAGTGTCTATAACGAAAAAAATGAGAGCTGAATATATTATTTAAAACACATGTAATAGAAAAAAGAATAACTGATAATAACAAGGGTATGTTTACCCATCCGCCTTATATATGTACAGTCACACATATATTTATATGTTTATGTCATGTTTTATTGGCAGAGATTGCAATTACGATTGAGCCCCAGGATATATCACTGTATTATCCGTCTACTTAATTACATACAAGCTCATTTGCTCAACAGTTCACCAAACAAAAGGCTATTCTGTGTTACAGACATCAGACTAGCCCCACAGCTATGTGGCAAATGAATTAGTATAACGAAATAAAGTTTATTTGATTTCCCTCACTCGTCTTGTCTTTTTCTACCGTGATCTACGTCATATTGCGGACGATACTGATAATACGAAGTTATTAGTACAGCACGATTCAGGCACACTGCCTCGAAATCCGGATGTTCAATCATGCAGTTATATTCTTTGTCACTTTCTTTACATATGTCTCTCATCTGTGGTATTTCGTGACAGCAAAAGCATTCTCGCCGAGTTGACATGGGCCGGCAATTATTGCTCAAGCACATGTAATAAAAATATGAATATAGCTGTCCTGGGTTCCAACGTATATACACTCACTGGCGCCAAATGTGGTTGATTGGTGCTACCTCATTAAGTGATTGATAAGTTTAATTGGAATTCAGTCATTTGACAGCTCTTGTCAGTTTTTTGGGAAAAAATGTATATTTCACAATATATGCATATTATTATATACACACATACATAGAATAGGTCAATTCGATATTATAAACAAATTGTGGAAAAAAAGATTGAATTACTGCAGAATATTGTGCATGAAAGGAGTAAACTTGTCGTAAAAGAGATGAAAAAAGATTTCTAAAAATTCATTTTTCAGTGTTCCGTACTTGGGAAAATGTCTACTCATTGGCTTTTATAATACATACAGATATGATTTTTGTGCATATTTGATCTCAACATATGAAACTAAAAAAGCAATCATTTTGTGATTAATAACTTGAAATCCTCATATACTGGATGGCTTAAGTCATCATGTTTAGCACTGTCATCGTATTTGGGTAAATCATTTAATAGAAAAAGGGTATACATACGGCGGCTCAGAACTTTTTTTTTAAATTTTTTATCCGTTATTTATGTTTTTTAGACAGCGCCCGCCTCGAAATTAGTTTCTACCCTGCTCGAAATTAATTTCCACCCGCCCCGAAATTGATTTTTACCCGTCCCGAAATTAATTTTCACCCGTCCCGAAGTTAATTAATTAACGGGCAAAAATTAATTTCTACCCGACCGAAACTAATTTCTACCCGCCCCAAAACTAATTTCTACTCAGCTCGAAATCGATTTCTATCCGGCCATAAATTAGTTTCACATGCCCTGAAATTAATTTATACACAGCCCGAAATGAATTTCCACGCGTTCCAACTTTATAGTTCTATGAACGATGTCAATTAAATATCCTTAAATATGACGCTAAATCGCAATCAAACCACCTTGAGTTTATTTGTTGCCAGTTGTGTCGAGGGTGGTTTCATTCTCCATTGGGCCCTCTGGCTAAGGGTAGTTTGTTTGAAGAGTTACAATAACTGTCTTTACTTAGCACTGGAGGAAAATCAATTTTGCAACATTATGGAATCGCTTTACATCCCTGATGTGCCAGTGTCAATTATTGTTGAAATACATCGCTGTCATAAATGTGAAATACCCTTAAGCATCGTGTATTACACTAATCAATCTATTTTTCACCCATTCGCCTGACACGCCATTATGTTTGCGAAATAATCTTTATCACAGCGATAAACCCCAATCAAACAAACTCTCAACGGGAATAGGCCTATGCTGAACGTCAACTGCATCAGTCGACTCACTCAGGCGCCACGTATACATGTACTTCTTTTAGAGTAGACAAAGAAATTATAATAATAAAAAAAACAATTTGCGGCGGATAGAAATCAATTTAGGGCTATGTATAAATTAAATTTCGGGGCGGATGAAAACTGATACCAGAGCGGGAAAAAAAAAACACCATTTCGGTGTGGGTAGAAATAAATTTCGGGGCGGGTAGAAATTAATTATTGTATAGTATATAAGTATATATTCTGATGTGATGGGCCCAGTATTATTTATACCGCAGTATTATTTATTACACATTATTTATTTATGTGGCGGGCCTAGACCTTTATTTTTAATTTATTATTTATCCTGTGGCGGTGGGCCCAGTTTCATGCATTTATTCTGTGGCGGTGGGCCAATGCAGATTATTATTTTTTTTCAATTAATACTTTATTTAATCTTTAACAGTCGGCCGATATCAATTTATTTGCCTAGAGCACACCTCACATGACACCAAAGCAGATATTAGTGACTGGGGCAGCCATTTCTTCTAAGAAGTCATGTAATTGCCTTTCTATCTGAGAGGTAACCACGTCGGTAATTGAGTAATTAAGTAATACAGGCTAATGGTGTAACACCTGTACCGTACACCTTTACCGGCATAAGGTGCCTCAAGGGTCTCTGATTGGGCCTTTGCTCTTCATCATTTACATTAATGACGCTGCATGTTTTTTAAACCATTCATCAATATCAGTCTATGCAGATGATACAAAATTGTTCAAAACCATTCAGTGTAACGACCATGCTCGTCTTCTACAGGACGACCTTACTAGTTTTGTGCAATGGTGTAAACGCTGGAATTTAAAACTGAATACCTCCAAATGCTGCTCAATTTCTTTTACCAATAAAACAAAGAAAATTGAATACAATTACAATATTGATGGCAATCCGATATGTCGTGTGGATAATGTAAAAGACTTGGGCGTTATCTTATCAAGTAACCTTAACTTTAAAGCCCATGTAAATTCAATTGTACAAAAATCCTATCGTATGTTAGGATTTCTTAAAAGATCGTGTAACTTGTTTACACGCACAGACTGTCTTAAATCGTTGTATGTGTCCAGGGTCCGTTCAAATTTAGAATATGCATCCATAATTTGGTCGCCTAACCAAACATATCTCGTTGATAAAATTGAAAATGTACAAAAAAAGTTTGTAAAATATATCTGTTTTTGATCAAATGTTCCCTATTCTTCAAGTACATATACAGATTTGTGAAAAGCTTTTAATCTTCCAAGCTTGTGTGAAAGCTGCAAAGCGGCGAATTAACGATTCCTGTAAAAGTGTGTAAACTCCGTGGTTGATTCGCCTTATCTTGTGGAACAAGTCAATTACCATTTCCCAACACTATCACTACGGAACACGCATTTATTCGTCATATAAGTGAAATACCCTTGAGTACGACGTTAAACACCAATCAAACAAACAAAACAAACAAAACATTTATTTAAATGTACAGAACAAATGTTTGTAAAGTTTCCTTTTTTCCTCGGACATTTGAAACAACAATTGATATTTTTGGCTCTTTGGGGTCTTTTAGAAATCATGTTAGATCCATTTTTAAAAAAAGAATGTCCCTTTTTCTTGTTAAAGTGGGATAAGTAGGTCGACACGCTTATCACTATGCCACAGGCGCAGGCCTGATCTCACACAGTGGGATATGCTTGTTCACTGTTTGTTACCCAATACACATCATATGTATGCTTGATCTCAGTTATCCAACACACCTCATCTGCATGTCTATTTAGTGTTTGTTGTCCAGTACATCTCTTTCTAGCTAGTTCGCTGCTTGTGGTTCAATTCACAAAGTGTGTATGCTTGTTCATTGTTACCTTTCCAAGTCACCTCTTGAGATAGTGAGATTCCTATATCGACACATTTGACAGTGGGGCTGTCGACCACAGGTATAACCTACAAACAAATACGAATAATACGTGATATTTGAATCACATATACATCTTCTTGAACATATTATTTCCCATAGGAATCTTCTATACCAGGTGTCCTCTGCCTAAGGACATTTTGTTTGCTGGAGGAAAATTAATATTTCAACATTATGGAAACGCTTCACATCTTAGTAGTGCTAGTGCCCAAATGTTGTTGGAAAACACTACCGTCATATAAGTAAATGTCCTAAAGCACAGCGTAAAACACCAATCAATCAATCGTATACCACGTATAGATCTAGTCTAAGAACTTTATTTCCATCAACATTAACAGTATCACGACTATTATTCCTGCCAGCAGAAAAATTATTTTCGTTGTCACTTGTCCCATTGTGGACTTCAGATAAACGAGGAAAAACATGAGGTGACTTCGACCATCTCAGGAGTTATTTTGACGCGGTTTCCTCACTGTGTTCCGCCATATTACGTAAGGCAAATTAAAAGGTATATTAAATGTCATCATATAACTGAAATACTCTGGCATACAAGGTTTATCCTAACACAGAATATCACTATACCCATCATTAATTAGTGGCACAAAGTTAGTAAGAATCAGCTACGACTTCAACACGCTGTGGGTACAATTCAATACGAAAGTATTACCAATAAAAAAATACACCTTGTTACCATTCCCATGACAGTGACTCGCCCAGAGAGTGAGGGTGTTTTGGTTGTCTCCTTTTATCGAACCGCTTTGCATCGTATTATCTCCCTTGGCCGAGGCTCTGTCTTAGTCAATCCTTGTGTTATGTTTTGTTGTTGGTAGCCGTCACGCACTGTGACAAAATCATGCGTTTTGGTGGCAATTTTTCACAACACTTAAACACGTGTATTTGCCATTAACAATAGCACTCATACGACACCTCAGTGACGTCACTACTTCATTCGACTCTCGCGAAAAGTCAAAGTCTTGACTGATTGTCCTACAAAAATAAGTATAAGTAGCTTTAAAGACTTATCTGTAAACAGTAATGTTCTACTTGCTGTAATACGCCATGATTTAAACTAAATACGAGTGACCCAACTGATCTCTTCCATTTGTTACGGATTGACTCTGCTGAGGATCTCCGACTACACCCTTATAATTCACGGAGATGAATAAATTCTCGTTTGTCCAGATAGGTTCTGTAGTTGCTTTTCTTTTCAAAAGACTGCAGACTTAATACACACGTATTGACATTCCTAACGATAATATTCCATGTTTATTTTCTCATCATCATGAATATGTACAATGGCCAACAAAGAAGACAGATACAATGACACATACATAAAGCAGAGACACTAAACTTTTCAGCACATCTTTACACTAAACCAACTAGAGGACCCACTAATTAAAGAGGTGTTAGATATTACATCATATGTAGCGAGGGGCAAAGAGGGGATTACAACTTATCTACTATGTAAAACATCTAACACATCGGAAGGTAGTTAGACCTATACTCGATAAAACATCCAGGATATATGGCAGTTGTGAATGTTGTAATGTGCAACAGATTTGAAGGTTGTTACTGTGTATCAAAATACAGCACATAGATGGTTGTTACCCCGTAAAGCATCTACCAGATATGAAAGCTGTTTCTATGTAGGCTAAAACGTCTAGCAGAAATTTGTTACTCAGTAAAAGAAAAGTAATAGGTCAGACAAGACTGTATTTTCAGTTCACAGATAGTTATGTATGCTGAATTTCCCCCTGGAATCCCCTGGAATTATATTTTGAATAATCATAAAACATTCAAAAAGTCCGTATTTGTGAAACAAAGTATGTTTGTGCTGAGATGGAGTTTTTCAGGTTCCAGATTATGGTTAGTCTAGTTAAAGGTTAGGTCAGACAACTTAATTAGATGGAAGATTTATAGAGATAAATCCAAATATATAAGCATTAACTTCATCTTATTTTTAAGCAATCTTATTGAAATCAGATGTATATAAGCTCCTCAGGACTCAATCACAATGATGATCTGAGCCGGAGGCCTAACAAATGGTGATTTTCAGCAGGTTAAAATAAGATGGCACTCGGTTCTTTGATTGCTCCATTTTACAAACCATGCGTCACCGAATGACAGCCGAAGGCGTGAGATATCAAAAACGACAAACAAAATATGCTTAGGTTTGATTTTAAGCAGATTGAAACTGTTTGGGGGAATTATACCAAAGTCTCCCACTTCATTAAGCTGTCTTGGATGTCACTTAAATTAAAACATATTTGGGTAATCCGATACAATAATACAAACGATAAATTAATTTAACAGATGTTTTGCTTTCCTGTGAACAGAATAAAACTAATAAAGAACAACATATGATATAACAATAAATATATGTAAAAAAAAAAACACATCATCGATATTGATCAGGTCGGACTCTGATGTAACAGTACAATATGAAAAAACATCCATGCTGTTGTAAGCTCGTCTGTATGTTCGTCTTATATCTTGCGAAAGGGACTAAGCAGGAAAAGGCACAAATTGACTTGTACGGCTTCACCCTCCCGGATTAAGGATTGCCGCTAATCCAATAGACCCCCCCCCCCCACACACACACACACACACACACACTTCCCTCCCCCTCTTCAACCTGTTCCTCATGCTCGCCGGTACGTGTTTGAAATAGAGAGAAGATTGTTTAGCATCGATCAAAGGTTGTCTGCTAAAAGACATTTCTCAATGATTTAGTATTGATCGATAGCAGCACTACGGTTATAAAGAGAAGAAAGCCTGTTATATTAAATCATCATTAGCTCGAGTTTGTGTTCGGACAATTTGCATGTTTCAAACTAACTGGATTAAGATATTACACTTTTTAGTCTCTTTCGTAAACTAAGCAACATAGATTTGGATAATGCATGAGTAAAAAAATTGTCAGATCGTAAATACAGATATTGATTTAAGAATTTCGCGCCGGGCCATTTCCGGGTCAAACAGGTCAACGCCTTATTTATACCTGGCAATAACCTCTTGACACAAATCTATCTTCACCTAAACAGCTCGAATTATTATTAACACAATTACAACAGCAATCTTGTCGCATGGATTTCATCTATAATTGCCGTGTCCCGACAAAGGATCTACCATGTTTGATGTATCTGGCTATAGAATCACTAGGCACAGTTAGTTTACTCGAATTGATCAGTGTTAATGTAGTGGAATTATTACACTTAGTCTTATCTATCATTACCTTTTTATAGAATTTATCAATACAACTGTTATCAAGTCCGATAAATCCAGATAACCCAGATGTCAAGAACGATGAATCTTTGTTAACGAAAAAATCTGTTCTAGTCGTGTGTATAATCGCTCCTGCTGAATCAATCTAACGGAACCGTAAAGGATGATATTGCTATATCTAATCAATGCAGTGACACACAGATGAATGGTTACGTTAACTGCGAATATGGCACTTTACTCTATCCAAGTTACTCGAAGAATGCTATGTTCGTACAAATGTTATAATTCGCTATTATCATTTGAAGATGCAAATAAAAATGAACTATTGGTTTTCGGGACATGTCTTTTGCCAATAAAAGATTATGTCTGGCTGGGACTAGAGAATGGCTACATTTAATCATAGGGTAAATATAAATATCGATGTTCTACATCAATATAAGAACAAGAATGGACTGCAAGAAACAGACAAATGTATTACATATTACATTTAATTCCATTTAATATTTGCATTCAATTAGGAAGAGTACAACTCGGCATTCACATACATGTTCATGGCGTACATGGCAATTAAAGTGTATATTCCCTATTTATTCAACTCCTTCACAAACGTGACGCATAGCTAATTAGGCCTTAAGCCTCATTTGTCGATAGTAAATTATGTTTATGGTTAAAGTTGAGACTTATAAAGTATGAATCAATAAAATGCAGAACTTGTAAATTATGTTAAACGTTCAGGCTTCTGTGTAGCTGAGGCACCGGTTAATGCGGCGTTATTAAACAGCCAATGTGTCCTGACCGTAGGTCAATCCTATACTTATATAACCCGTAGGACATCATATGTGCACTACTCGTGCGAAAATCTTCATGAGAAAATGGCAAACGCTTTGTAAGTAGAACCTGTGATTGCTTTTACAATCAAAACTACTTTGGGATGTTCGGAAGTCAGAATAGCCCTGGTCACCAATACTTAGGGTAGTATAATTCTACTCTGTTCTTTGTGTGGCTCCTTGAGGTACTGATAATTTACAAGAAGAAATGTCAATTTGAGGAGAGGTAAAATCATTGAGACTTTTCATCGTGAAGTTTGCAGGCAAAGCAGATTAGTCAGTCATCGTTACCAGTCGCTCTGCCTTCTGCCTAAACTGATTTATCTCCGACTTGGATCGACAATTAAATTAGATTTTTTTAAAGAATGTTAGTATATAAATAGGCAGATGGCCATCATAGAGGGGTGCCATATGACTTATGAGACTCATGGATGATGGCGGGAAGCGATAGTGTTATGAAACATACCAGTCAGGACTAGTTTTCATACAATATTTTATTTTAATATAGATCGTCAATCCCGTACTTTCTTCATCACTTGAGCGGCACAAACAACCGTATAATTTCCGAATTGATGAAATAATTTTGGGACACTGAAGGAATTATTTATTTATATATTTCTATACATAATCACACGTGAAGAGGGATGTTATAAACCTTACATATGGTTTTATGTAAATATATCTTTAATACATTGTAACGATGTAAATGTATCTAAAATACATTGTAACATTGTGAATATATAAGCAAGTTATATGTAGATTTATTGCTGCTGCTGGGTAGTTTGTTTTCCTGGGGGCTCCTGTTGGCATCATTTCAATTTTAAGTCCATCTCTATATGTTTGTATAAATGAAGAGTCCATGTTTATATGAATATAGGTGTGCTACATGGATGTATACCCATATAAATACGTTTGGAAATAACAGTAATATGTGATACAACAACGAAGCTGTATAACTGGGTGATGGTAATAATAAGGTTAGCCGTTAACTTATACAATTAACACTTAGACAATTGGTTTTGGTCTGAACTAGTCGTACGACCAGCGGTGGACTGTGCAACCAATACCAGTGCCTTTTGTCGGCAGCATACTTCAATTACAGAAGAGAATTTTAAGTGTTACAGTTCATATTATGTAAATACATATGTGTTTATGAGCATCCAGTATCAGAAATATTCTTATCTCTATTTTATATATGAATCTGTTATTTTTGTAAATATGTTGTAATATAACAAAATCACTTATCCCACCAGCTATTGCTATATATAATTTAATTCACGCAGACCTTATATTATTATTAATCTATTGGTATATATATATATAGTAATTTGTGAATGGCGTTATTAATGTTAAATTTATTTTTGAATTATTATATTAAACCTATTTGCAATTATAAAATAAATATAAAGGTATATCATTGTAAACAAGATTTACATTTGTTGAAAAGAATTTCGCTTATGTAAAAAATAATTAAACATATGTGAAAAAGAATTCGACATATCTAAAATAAACCTTCATTCAACATATGTGAAAATCTTTTTAACTTATGTAAAATAAAAAGGGGAGTGGAACTCTTTTGTAGATATATGAAATAAAAGGATTCACTACCTCAATAACTGACTTCTCCCTCACAGCTAGCCTGTACTTAGCGCCAATTAATTTTCACAAAAAGTTTAATGTGATCAAAAGGGCATCCATTCTCTGTATTTCAAAAAGCATTTGTTATTTTCTAGCGAAGAATAAATCAGAGAATCAACATTT
>JARFOD010075923.1:0-20809 GCA_031763545.1 Mopalia muscosa
TTTGACGTTGAAACAATGCGCCATGACAATACACTGTCGTGTCAAGGTGGCTCGTAGCGTCCTAAAGGGAACATGACACCACCAAAGACAGCGCTTGAGTTATCTCCTTTGATTATACAAGAACTGATGGCGATAGCTATGAACAGCTAGCGCCATCTGTACTCGAACGATCAAGGGGGAGATCACTGCGTCACCCGATTTCAGTCTAGGTACACGCTGTACAATGTCCCTTGCTTGCACAACATGTGTATCACATAGTCCCGCGCCAGGAATGGGGATTCCCCTTCTGGGTTTCCGTCTCTTGTACGAAGCTGCTGTCCTATAGCACCTTACTACTAAAAACGTACCGCCCTGGCGGATCATGGACTAAAGAATCAAATACCGTCATTGACGTGTACACAATACAACAGCAAACATTCCTACAAAAGCAGACGACACACCGGGCATGCACTTCGGTGACCCCTCACGACGCCATCTTGTTCAACCAGTCTCGACACGTCGAAGGCGCTGCTCTTCCAGCTCCTTACCACTAAATAACATTGAGCCCTTGTACTAAGGTGCCGCACCTTAATACATATTAACGTAGCCTGTAACGTTAACATGTAGTAAAGAATTACTACATAAATACGGATAATGAGTACATAACAAGATGGCGCTGCTCTCCCAGCACCTTACTACTAAATAACATTGAGCCCTTACTTAACAAGTACTAAGGAGCCACACCGTAGTACCTAGGAATAGTCACACACGTGAGGGGTGGCAAAACTGTCACCCCTCGAATTACTACATAAATACGTGAGTGGAGTAAATGTTACTCCGCACACGTATTTATGTAGTTATTCCTTACTACATAACAACGCTAAACCCTTCCTTATTCTGTAATACAAAATGCTAACCGAGTTGTCCTTTCTATACTACTAAGACTTTAGTCGAATTTTCAGTGTTGGAAATTCTGTATACACTTTTGGAAAGCTTTGTTACTCAATATTATATTAAGATATTAATTTTGTATATATACAATATTTTTTTTATTTCTCAGAGTGTAGTTGTATACCTAGTATACAACTAGGATACATCTTTAATTTTATTTGTATACCTTTAAATAATAAAGAATTGCCTTCATTCTAAAAGGGTATCAGTCTTTTTTAAAAATAAATTTAGCTTTGAACTTTCTCAGTACAGTCTGCTTGCCCCATAGTCCAGTCTTGGGAAATTGTATTTGAAAACAAACACTCTCTTAGTGAAGACAAAGAAATTCCCCTAATAACTTAATTCATGAACATTCCAATATACATATACATAATTTATATTTCTGTCAAGTTTTCGATTATGTTACCTTAAATAGTATACTCTTGTGTATAGTCTATATCATTCAATGAGTCGAACTTGTCTTCAGATGGTGCAAGAGTTTTATCTTATTATGAAGTGTATGGAATCGGCTAAATACAGGAGTTTTCAGTGCTGTGACTTTTTCATTTGGATAGTCGATTTATTGATTTGAAATGCGATTTGAAGTAGAGCGATGACGTGTACTGCAGCTTTCTTTGTTGTCAGGACCTGTTCTTTCTTATTAAGTCTAGACAGGAATAATTTTTGTTTAAAATATAAATTTGGATTAATTTTTTTACTTTTCTCGAATGTATATGTCCCACGCGTTATAATTTTGAAAAACAAACACCACCCCTATCATTTTGTCAATAACGCACTTTATTTGCTATCTGACATTAACAAGACAGCTAGGCTATCGTGCTACATGGTAGAGCGCCTATATTAAGTTCATGAAACATAAATATGCTTCTCTCGGTTTAATCATGGAAGAAGACAGGCATATAATCTAAATACTTATTCATTTACAGTTACATTTACTCAGTAGCTGGTAAAACTTGGGCTATACAATAACTATGTATTGAAATTCAGTAACTCCCATTCTTAAACTGTCGCTTTTTAGCCAGGGGCTAGCTACATTAGACGCCCTGAAATGACACAGCCTACTAGTGCGTGTCCAAAGACTTTTTACATCCCCATTAAATAAATACACTGTGTTAGACAGTGACACAATAGTGAGTTTATATGTGCAGCAATCCTTACTGTGATTAGAAAGAAATGAATATATATATGAAATCTATATGTAGTCAAACAGTCATGTGTATCTAATCAATAATACCATATTGATGTTAAAACCTCTGTTAATAACCCACTCAAATCTTATCTTTGGCCAGTCCAAGGATAGAGCCCAGTACACCTACAATGCAATGTTAATAGACCCACACACAAATTAGAATTTGAAGGATTCCACGTGTTTCTTATTTACAACTTACATCGTATATATAGTATCACCTACCGTACCCCAGCCTTAAGTCGTCAGGAGTATATCACATATACCTGTTAGTTTGGCCTGGTAGCCCACGAGAGAAGACAGTTTTTCTGCGCTTCGGTGATCTTGTACACGTTGACACCTCCTCGAGGCTTGGTTTCCTTTATGGGGGCTACAGGCAATGTGAAAGGCAGTAAAAATAGGTTAAAATGAATATGACAACATTGCCTGTACGGGGAAAATGTGTTTGCCCCCAGCTGTATTAAGCTGTGGCCTGCATTCATGACAGTCCTCCACAGTCAATTTATCGATGCAATATTACATTTTAAGACACGCAGATAATGTGTTACAAATACTGCTAAAAAAACGCCATTCTTTGGCTCTATACTTAAACTTCTCTGTATAAATGGAATACATACAGACTTAACCATATGTTGGGTACACATAGTGACGTGGACAGGTGCGTCCCCATATAAACTGAATACAAATCAATATGGAATTCCCCGATTATACCTTAACACTGTGTAAATGAAAAAGGGACTAGTGCGTTGTTAGTAAATCAGTTTATTAACACACTGGATGTACAATGTAAGTCTAACAGTAAATTATTTTCATGGTGTGAATAATGTAATCCACATAAACATAGATCGTATATTCAAATGGATATCACGGTGATATCACGGTGACATGACATTGAAACAAACTACTCTCACTCATCGGCGGCTATTATCAAATCCTGTATTTTATAGACTCTGATAAAAGAATATCCTTTTCTGGAGGATTGCCAAGTCAGGGTTTACTTTTCAACATCCAGTTAAAATCCTCCATTAGCCGAGTTTAATCTTAATCTCACACAGACTTGATTAGTTCCTGACAAAGTTGTTCTTAGACAGTCGTGTTCAAATTTATGCACCTAAAGAGCTACAGACTGCAATCTTTGCCATTTCCAGCAGAATTTAGTCTGCGATGTTTTCCAGATTGCACGAATTTATTACCATTTTTTGCGCCCGTGTGTTTTGTTTTTGTGGTGTTTTTTTTTTTGGAAGGGGGACATATGCCTCGGGGAGGCTGTATTTTAAGGTGGGTGGGGAGCAGACTATTTTCTGTGTATGTATGGTATGTAGCCTACCGCTAAAAACAGTAGTTAATGGAGACGGGTCGTAATACAGCTTCGGCAGATCTGAAGCGATTCCAGATACCGGTACTGGCTGCAAATTTTCCTAATCATCAGTAAATTTTTGGGTACATTTTATGAAATACGAAAGGTAAATACTTATCTATGCCGAGAAATAATACACAGTGACAGTTCTATGTATTGATGTTACGTTTGTATGTGATATTTTTCCCGAAAAGAATCTCAAATAATCAAATGAGTTTTGCCCATAAAAAGTATAGGGTTCCTACGTCTATGATCACATTCCATTCAGAGAATTACAATTGAAGATACATAATTGTTGCTGGTTTATCTGAAATCAGGTCGGAGAAAAGAAACAATAAACATTACAGTTCTATACACCAATGATCACATTCCAGACATAGTAATTACCGCTTCACTGAAGTAAAGTTAAAAATACATAATAATCATGTCGGAGATAAGAACAAATGAACATAACAGTTCGACATACTGTCCGTATTGATCTATATCAGCGATGGAATTCGGGTAGTGAGCAAATGTGCTTCCTGTGTGCGGGTGTGTTAAATGAAACTATTTCAACTTCAATTTTTCAATTCATTTATTCCCCAGATTTGTCCTATATATAAACATAGAAAAATTGCACATTCATGTAAATAAACAAACACAGAAATTACTTTGAATAGTGTCACAAGCACTTACTGGCGGGAAGAAAACCCCAGAGGGCTTGTTATATCCCATTTAATAGATAATTATATATACATTGGACCACTTTCCTAAAGTAGCAATTATTGATGTTTATTGGAATCCAATGTAATATAATTCCGGTGAATAATATAAAATAAATAAGTAATAGTTGATAAATTGGCCCATGGCCGGTCATCTTTGTGTAAGATAATAAAGGCTGTAGAAATTATTTAGTGTCTTTCAAATATCGCTTTACGCGAGTTTTAAAGAGAGATTTGGATGTTATACTCTTCAGATCTCTAGGAAGTAAATTCCATAGTCTAGGGCCACTTGTTTTAATAAAATAGTAGGGTAAATCCGAAGAACTATGGCATTTTGGAGGTATCAGGTCACGGATGTTGCAGTATCAATGCTCCCACGTAAAGCCACTGTGCAAGTTAATGCTATACTGTATGATTCGATTAAACAGCTATTTTCACATTTTATTTAGCTAGTGTACACGTGTCTGTTGTTTTGGGAATCCAAGGTGTCGCCTACAAAACTTTTTTTATCCTATACTATAATGTGCGAACCTTTATTCCATCAAAACGTCGCTTTGGGTTTACTGTATGGGTACAACTTCGGGTATTGAGCAACTATGCAGTATATGCCTTTTCTGTGCTTGTAAAATTTGCGAAGTTTTATGCCATCAAAACGTCGCTTTGTGTTTACTGCGTGGATACAAATTTATACCATTTGGTGGCAGCGGTGGGATGCTGTTTTCACAACGACGCACTGTTGTTTATATTATTTGCTATTTCATGACATGCCCTGGTGGTTTGTAGCATGAATATTGATTTCATACAACATTTTGCCAACATCCTGAACATATAACAGATTAAAAAAGTAGACAACTTATATCGAAGTGACAACCCTATTGACATGCCTGTTGAAATAGAACTGCCTCATTTCATAGATGGTGATAATATCTATGTGCTTTTGTGAGGCTTGAGAAATTAACTCGTGTTTATAACTGGGATAGAGGACAATGGGCTATAAGACAGATACCCCTGCTCGCTGAACGAGCAATTGAAGCTTACACTGATGTCGATGAGGCCTAGTCAACTGATTATCACGTAATGAACTGTGCTACTATATACGAACTATCCGTCTTCAAATTTCGTTATTTTAAGTAACGACGTAATAAATTTTGTTGTGAATTCAGAGAATGAGCAGAATTAATATTGATCGTTTATATTTCTAAAAGCATATTTTTGCGAGCAAAATTACTAGGTAGTGTGTTCTCGTGATTTACTTCAATATAGTTGAACAAGAAAGAGAGCCAAACTCTGTGGCTGTATTAGTTGATTTTGTCATTTGGTGGTAAATCTCAATTAATCAAAAAAACAGGAACGAGCTCTTCCGCTGGATAGAATCCGCGGTATCATGCTTTCGAAAACCAGAACTATCACAGATTCGTATTTTGTAAGGAAAGATGATGTTTTAAGAATCTCCAACCTTTGAAAACTCGTCAAATTGTGCTACCGGTTCCAAACAAGTGGAGAAATAAACTGTTATCCAAGGCGCATGACATTGACACTGCTGGCCATTTCTAGAATAGTAAAAACCGACAGAGAGTATGCATCATTCTCTTTCTTGCCATTTTGAGCTTTTTTTGTTCGTTTCTCGCAGCTCGTCCTTGTGAGAACCAAGGAGTTTACAAATTCGTACATTGGTGATATCCCTTTCTTCATCGACACTTGGGAACAGTTCGGAATCACTATACGTAACTCACATAGACAAGCCCAGCCAAAGACAAGCCCATTTTCCATGGGTTATGAAAAATTGTAATTTCCGGGACACATTTTATGTGGAGAGACTGTAGCCCCTGTTAAAGAGAAAGTTCGAGCCATTCTTCCTGAGTTAACCAGATAACGGGAATTGCGATTACCCATATAGGTATGTACTAGGGTAGTGCAGACAATTTTTACCGAACTGGCTACTCAACTTACAGACAGACATGACCGGAAATGTGTTCCCAACAAAAGTAAAATGGACTAACGGTGCCCGTGAAGCATTATAAACTCTTAGACATCTTCTGATAGAGGAATGTGTTCTTCGTTGTCCTGGTTCGTCCAAAAGTTTTATTTTACCCTTGGGTGAATTTAATCCTGGTGACTGTAAGCTGTCAAGTATAATAAGGACATACATTCCACACATCGGACACTCATAGAGTACAGCTATCGGGACAATCAACACTTATTAAACACGAGAATTAAACTTGAAGTTAGGGTGGCATTGACAACCTTTAAGCGGTCAATTTCGGGAAGTTTTACACGAAATACCGAATGTCACAATGACCATCTTTACTTTCAACTTTTTGAGTGAATCAGGTGCATTACGTTATTGATATGAAAAAACGATATAAACTAAAATTGTCCAGGATTTGTATAGGTGCGTATTGATCGATATAAGCGATGGAATTCGGGTATTGAACAAATGTGCTTCCATTGTGTGTGGGTGTGTGTGTGTTTTAAATGAACTATGAGATTTTATTGAACAATATCACTACATTGTATGGCAATCATGTTTGGTGGAACCAACTCATAGATGTTGTTGTATGACCGGCCTAAGCTGAGGTTCAACGATGTAAGGCATTTCGTTTAATGTGCTACGGGGTTTACTGATAACATTAATCTGACATTGTCGTCAAGCTTTCATAAAGATCTGAGGTCAAGTCCGTTTATTTACAGTTTTAATGTTATACTGTATGATTCTGCTAATCTATTATTTGCTATTGTTTTGTGTCGCCAAAAGAGCTCTTGTATCCTATACTAAAATTTGAAAAGCTTTTTCATCAAAACTTCGCTTTGGTTTTACTGCATGGATACAAGTGTATAACAGATGTCCAGTTTTTTCTTTGATACGTTCCAGTCACAATGTCTTTCTAGAGTGATGTCCTTCGTGTGTGTGAAATAAGGTTGGACAAGGCGCTATAGCCCAATCAAAGAAACTATCCCTTTTATCAAAGAGTAGAAAAATCCTATGCTGGTACCCATTCACTTTCCTGTAGCTGTAACTGTTAATACCAAAGCTTTAAAAGTGTTGGAGGCAGAAGAGCTATATATACTTCTGCTTCATGGAGGTGGATTTCAATTTGTTTATCTTGCCAAAAATCAGTTGATGGATTCGTTCAATCAAAGTTTCTAGTTTTACACCATATTGTTACTTGAACATGATTAATTGCTTTGAAACAGATACGCATTTGGATTATACTTTTACAGCAAGGTTTTGAATATATAAATAAGACATATATAAATATACCAGAATGTTCAAATTTATTGTTAAATAGACGTTTTATTAACAATGAACCTTATTAAAAACTGTGTGCCGACATTATATAGCCTACACTATAGGCTACACTATATGTAATGAAATTCCTTTACAGAGTTATGGAAACGATTCCCAAATATTTTCGGTATTCGGTATCCCAGTCTGCGATATAGGGGGTGTAGAGAGGGGGGGGGGGGGGGACGAAAGTGTGTCATTGCCCGGATACAAATGGAGCCGCTATTTATTGGATTATATAATAATTAAGCAGCATGTAAGCCAATTTAAAAAAACAGGCGCAGTTATACTTCACATTTATAACTAGTGGGATTTATACGGGTGGTGCTAGCTCTAAAATGATGACATTAAAACATGGGCCTTATTAGTAGCAAATGAGAGAGACTGAGAGAGAGAAAACTGCTACTGTATTGTAATATAGAACAAGGCTAAAGAGTGCAGGCCGTGGGAACTTGTTGTTATATAGTATTCAGTTTGGATTCAAGTAAAGATACCCAGATACTGCATGGAAATAGTAAGGCAACTGTAGCAGTTAGACGATAGGCCGATTGAGGGCGCTCCTCTGTTTTAAAAAATATACACTGAATTAAAGAAAACGCCTTTGCGGTAGCACTAAATATTTTATTAGCAAAGCCTTACACATAGTCAGACAGTCTCCGGGAAAATATTTAGAAATAATAAACAAACTTATTAAGCAGTAAAGGACGAACCCCCTTAGTGCATTTGTTACTTTTCCTACCGTCTATACCACAATAAGCACTCATGTACACTTCAGATGTCCATTGGTGATCTCTTTACTAGAATTAATTAATCAACAGTTAATGGCTATTTCAACCTTGGGATTAATTAACTCATTCCGCTATTACATGTCTGGGTACTTACGGAACTGTCTCACCTCTTGTAATCCATATTTGTTTGAGCCAAAGACTCTGTTGCCTGTTTTAATATTTTACACATAGCTCAGGATACTCCATGGTAGATAGTACAGAACTCAACTATAAAATGGGGTGTATCCAGTCAACGCCTGTTACAGCTCTGTCTGACAGTAACTGGGCTGGTCGGGTCGCATCAATGCTTGGGAGGCTGACAGTTAAAAACACTCACATAAACAGTAGGAGGGCAATCTTCGTGGCTAATAGGTCTTTCAGTCAGCTCCCGTTCCTTGTAAAATATAAACAAACGTCTATCATATCGCTGTTTTCTAAAACTTGAACACAATGAAGACGTCTGTATAATTATATCGAGTATACATTGTAGGTATATACATCGCATAGGGATATACCCGTCTCGTACCAGCCTCACCAGAACTTTATATCACTGACGAACAACTTTTCGAAAGATCACCGGGTCACGTCCTGATCTTTATTATTTCTTTAACTAATGTTGTTTTCTGACCACAACCCATTTTCTCTGCTCAGCTGATTCATGGATTGACAAGAAGCAATTCTTGCCGAACAAGCGAACCGTCATAACGGTGAATGTAATTCGACTCGTTAATCCATGCACTATCAATCTACCATGCGTATAAAAACATGGTCACGTTATTATAAAGACATGCATGTTGAGCATCAAATGAGTTTTTATGTCAGAAAGTTTATAAAAAGCATAGAATAAAGGATATCAACAAAATTGTCTAATAAATTCAAAGAAGATAAACGTTATAATAATGACTAGATGTTTCTATCATAATGTCTGACCACTCATTGGGTTGAATACATCACGTGGCCATGCGATAAACTTATATCGGATTCGTTATATGGTCGTTACTAAGGAATTGTCACAATCGGTATAGAGCTTGCGAAGTGGATGCAATCGTATATACAAGATGATGAAGGTGAGTCAGAAATTGAGATTTGTTCGCCACTTCAATGTAAAAACACACTGTGACAGGTGCTCTCGGCTTTGTGAGAAAAAAAAGAAGAGTTTTCCAGAAAATGGTAATAGGATATTTGTTTCAAGGGATCTAGTATTTCTTGTCGGCAAGTTTGCGTTCCACCTTCCTAGTTACTCTGGCTACGTACAGGATTCTTTCTGGTAAAAAAAGGTTTTGTGTGGCTGTCAAAATATAATAATAGAACAAGTGATGAACACATGCCCTGGTATAACGTCGAACGTTTGTTATGCATGCGCGGTGGCTGGCGGATACATGATTTTGTGAAAGGAGGACTAGCTTAGTTAATGTAGGCCTATCAGTAGACTTACTCCCTTAGTATGTTCCTAACGTCCATACCGCCACGCATGCAGACGTGCTAACTTGGCAAGGGCTGGATTTCACTGCCCTCATCCAAACAACCTAACAACTGCGCTTACCCTGTCGAAGCTTGATTGCTTCAGATAAGTGGGTATGAGGACGGTATATATTCCATGGCATTAATTTTAGCTGCTGACTCGACTTGTAGCGGTCTATATGTCCAGTGTAAAGTCAGACTTCTTCAGGAGTTCGTTTTCCGTCTGTACCGATTTGTTTGCCCATAATGCATTGCGCAAGATGACGTTTGAAAGTGGCGACAGAATTTTATCCGCCCGGACAATATTCTCAACAAGCACAAAACAAAGGAGGCAGAATGTATTTCATGGACTTCACAAACCCAGTTCTCAAAATCCCCCTACATTTTTTCTCATTAAATCGATCTGCTCTCTTTTAACCTCCATGTCCTCTGGCTAGATTGAACAATGTTTTTACTTTGTCGAAAAAAAGGGAAATTTGGGGTCATTACACCAGCGTACAATGTTTGACTCGCGGTAAACTTCAAAACTTAAAAAATACGACGTTTGTGTTTGTTAATAATATTGTTCGGGAGGATAACATTCTAGGCGGAACAATTCTACAATCCCGCAATTGTAGACAGAACACAAAATCTTGAGGAAGCCTATAGCATTAGACTGTTGACCGTCACATGTAGTCTGGGGCTGAAACTGTTGGGATACATTCCTTATACCGACTTCTCGGAAGCCAGCAAGCATAGACAGGGTAAGCGAAGTAGTAAACTTACTTAAGTGAAAGCGGTGGAATCCGGCCTAGATAGTAAGTCAGCGTATAGCGGTATTGACGTAAGAATATAAGAAGTGAGGAACGATATGTCAACTAAGCTAAAGGGGACGCGACTATCACAGCTCCATAGGCAAGGATTATGCGGCTGCCTAATCTCAGACCAGAAACCCTGAAAATGAAAAAGCCCGTATATCAGCCAATATTGGCAATAAAATTTGGTCAGTAATTTTGATTGATCTATTAGGATCGAGCTTTATTTATGCATATCAAGTGGTATAGATTGAGCAGCTCGGTTTATTGCTATAACATAATGAGAAAGGGTAGTGCGTTATACCAAGTTACAAATAGTTTGTGCGTTTTGTATAAAGCGGTAACATGTACGTTTTGAAGTAGTGTGGCGGGGAGTGTTGGGTTAGCAGCACCTTATACATGAAAAGTTTGTGTGTTATTGTGAAGTAGTAAAGCGTGGAATGTTCATCCAGCTGTCGAGTCAGGTGCAACATTGTGTACAATGTATACGTTTAAAGATACCCACAGTACAACGGTCGACTGGTGTTTGCAACATTGTTTACACTCTGTAGCAATGTGTACAAGTTAAGTGTCGTCTGTTTGTTTAGGAATTCTGGTGGCTACATTGTGTATACAAGTCAGTTACTTAATTCTAATATGATACCCCAAGACTGTGGTATAAAGGGATGGTTAACTTAAAGAAAGACAACTGTTTTTCTACCATTAATTATTATTTTATTGCATATTTGAAAGACAACCTTCTGTGTTGCACTTGCAATCTAATAAGCATAGCCGGTAGTTAGTTAATTTAAAAAACGGAACTGATGTCGTTGTTCGAAAACACGGGAGTTATATAATCTAGTCGTGGCTATCCCCTGTTGTCTGCACTGGTGGATGCTTTCATATTAAGCCGAAAAGTAATAGTTCCGTCCCCGAGCGAAACAACAATTACAAACAACCGCTTTTACATGTCAACTCCGCCTGTTAAAGTAACTAATTAACGGCTATGCTTACTCGAATGCAAGTGCAATATAGATGTTTGTCTTTGAATATGCAGTAAAATAATACGTTAAGGTTGAAAAACAGATGTCTTTGCTTTACAAAAAAGGAAAGTCTTGAATAGAGCATGAAATTTGCTTTTAAAAAATTCCAATTTGGTATTTTCACACTTCTTATTCATTATCGAATGTAAGCTAGTCCATTACACCGTAAACATAATATGGGGGAGGGGGCAGACATTTAACCAGTGGCGGCGGAAGGTGTATGCCGCTTGACCTGCATGTCTGAGTAAGTTACCGTAATAAAAAACACGGCCAATTAACATATTGCTCAGTGCACATGACCCATTAACCTCGTCTATCACAACAAAGCAGCCATACATCTCGCGCCTTATTTTATGATGAGCCATTCCATCGCTCATGACGATGCAGACATAACTGTTACATAACTGTTTTATCATCTATAACTCTTGTATCAAGCTGTCCGATAACCGAATAACGGTATTTTTCATCAGAATCAAATTGATAAATTTCTGATTTCCACACGATTTAAGGACTCTACTTGCCAGGAGTAAAAAATGTGACTCTTATCTTTTCGTGGTTTTTGCGGGTATTTACAAAGCATGATTATATTAACATCATATATATATTTAGAAAGCAGGGGATTTCAACATTCTAAATATAATGTCATATTATCATTCATTTTTTTAATAATGGCATTTATAAAGAAAAACGTCAAATATTTTTTTTCAAAATGGACCCTTGTTTGTAACTCTTATTTTTCTTAGATGGTTTGACATTTTTTTCAAAACTTGCATGTCTTTGTTGACACGTATTTAAACTAAAATACCGTCATAGTGTTTTTTTCTAAATTCAAATAAAAATCTACCATAAAAAGATATTTGCTAAATATCTTCAAAACGAAATCAATATAAAAAAAACTGCATGGCGGTTTTTTAGATAATGGTTCAAGATTGGCTGTGCCCAATTCCAAAGACTTAGTGCAAATAGTTTTCGAGAAATAAACGATTTAAATGATAAAAATCAAGAAAAATGAAAGCTGAGAAAACAGCTTAAAAGTATGTAAAGGTTTGAAACGGATTGAAGTCCGGATTGGTTTAAGTTTACTCCAATAAATTTAATAAACAACATGTTTATTTTATAATGAATGAAAAGGCGAAATAGGGTTTTATCTATTTGATTAAATTTTGTTATATATCATTTTAAAACAATGTCTTTAAATGGCAGATTTAGCTCTGAAATTTTAGTGACGTAGTCATCACATATTTCGTTCACACCTTTGCTAAAGACTATCAGTAGGAGTCCTACTAGGGGCGTGAGTATAGTTCGTATTAATGTATGTTCTACCACCCACAAACATTTTTTCTCCGTGTCTACTGTTCGGATCAAATACACATCCTCAACGGTCATGCAATTGATCTAAAAAAAAACATTCTGAAATACTTTTTTTTTTGTCAGACTTTTTGCCTTTCAAGATTATGATAAGAAGATTTCAGAAAGGAAAAAAAAAGTCACAATTTTACCCCTGACTAGCGGTAGAGTCCTTAGAGAAAGCTGAAATTGATATCACAATGCTCTGACCTTATCTCAGTGTGAGATCAGTGTGATCTCTCCAATAGGTTACAAATTGAGCTAACTGAGATATCACACAGTGATGTTTTGGGATATCACAATGTAACATCACTGTGACATCCTTGAGGGATTACAGATTTAGTTCACTCTGATATCTAAATACCCGTGAGACTTCAAATGTTTGACTGGGAACACGCTGAAAAGCAAGTAACTATACGCCTCACTACATCACCTGTATGACCAGGAAGGCATGATGACCCTGAAAGATTTTCTGATGTGGTATAATAACATCGATGTCGACCCGTTCATGGAAGCTGCAGAGAAAATGGCCACCTGCCATTGTCTGCAAACAGTGCATCAGTATTCCTGGCTTGACAATACGTCTTTCAAGACCTGATTGGTTGTTTTTCACTTGTACACGTTTTTGACAGAGAACATTGTCAGAGGGCCTTAAATTTTCATCTGTCATCAAGTAGCCGGCGTTACCAATATATGAAATGAGAAGACGTACAAAATATTGTGGGGTTTGATGCAAACGACCTATACCTGGTCTGTCTTGTGTCAAACATGCCAGCGGGGCACTACGCCCGTTGGTTACTTACAGAGACCGAAGGGGTCTTTGTGGTAAAGTTTCGATATAAGCCTGGTAAGGGTACATGTTGGTGGAGGCACTCACCTAAGCTAACGTCGACCTGATGCCGCCGACTGTGGGTCCGACTTGATCCCGACCAAGTTTGTTCCATCCCTTGACCCCCTTTTTCACCTTGTCATACAGAAAGGTGTTGGCCAAATCTGGGTACGTGTCGTCGCCAGCGTTAGTGATGTGTTTGTTATTCGACAGGACCGCCGTCGCTTTCCCATCGTGGATCGCTGTTTAACTTGGGTGGGGAGCTGTACAGCGGCTTCGGGGGCACGTCGTTTCATGGCCCGTTTGACAGGTACCCCTGGACCACATCATGTATGGCGCTAGACCACTGTTCAACGCCTTGCGTGGCCGGGGTCTGACCAGTTGGAACAGGCTGATTTATAGGTTCCCCAGATCATTGTTTCGTAGGCGCTTCTCGATCTCCGAAGACGTTTAAGCCGCTACCGGCTTGTCAGGTATAGATGTTGAAGTAGGATTATTGTCGAGCCGTCATCGTGTTAGGAAAAATGGGCAGCACGCTTCCGTCGAAAGTGTTGTGGCATCAACACCTTATCACGAGAGAATGGAACTGATCGAAGGTACGAGTCATATTGATTTCTACAGTGGTGATTTTTTTCTTTTGCTGTCGCTGTCGTGGTCATCAAGACGGCCTGGTATCCTTTGTGCCGTTTATTACTCGGTATGCAAACCGACCTTTTTACGAAAGGTTAGCTAGAATTGACGCGTTTCGTCAATGGTGGAGCCCGTGGGGTCTTTTAAGCCGTGCTGCGGTGAGAGTGGCGTGTGTTTTAGACACCCGCCCAAGGCTTTTGCCAGCGACGTGGACGTAGGATATTAACCTACAGGAAGCCCTAGGCGGTGTATGATGACATGGATCACTGGTACAGCTAGATGATGTTGATGTACACCTCATCTTGTCGGTCGTTGAAACAACTGTGGGGGTACAGGAAAACAACCAAGCCACATTTCTTTTCCCAGGGTGTCCCGGATCAGTTGGGTGGTATATTGATGACCGTATTGTTGCTCTGCCGCATGCGTGATCCGAAACGGGATCTCACTAAGGATCTAACTGAGGATGTGATGCTTTCCGGCCGGGGGTCCACCATGTTCTGTTGGAGATCCACTCTCTCAGATTGGTTATCGCTTTGAACGCATGAATCATGACCTCAACCCCTCGGACCGCTGTGTGGCGTCGTAAGGGAAGACATTCCAACTGGGGGTGGGACTCGTTTGATGCGCCTGTGTTGGTGGCGGTGTGTTGCAGCGCTTCCAATAACCGAGGCTCCACCGAATCCATATTTTTCAACGATGTCATCCTTCTGTTGGGTTGTGGATCGGTCGTTGGTGGATCATGGGCAGGTAGATCGTGGTGTTTTAGCGTATCCCGGTCAACATGAAACTCACGAGGCCTATGAGGGGCAAAGCTACAGTACAGGGTAAAATCCATCATGTTGTACGACTGCTCGTTACTGACTGAGACTGCCGGCTTTGCTTATCCTAGAGACGGAGCTGTGTTCTGTATGGCTACAATCGAACCTCAAGAGGCACGTTCCCAATCAAAGTGTTTTTGGCACGTCAGAAAACGGTTGTCGCCACCACGGATCAGGGCACGAGAGACGTTAGGCGGCACTGTTGCCAACATACGTTACATCGGTATATGTTTCTCCATTCGCACTGACATGAGGCTGTCAAAGACTGAGATGTGGGGTGGTCTTGCGTTCGCTTTTATAACTTCCACATATACACGTACTGGATGACACCAGACACGATGACCGTGCATAAACGGAGATGATGGAGCGTCGTTTGCCTAAAGTCAATCATGAGTCGATCTGGTGTGGGGTCAATCAATCGGACAGCGTGTTGAATCAAAGCTCGGGTATAGAACGACTTTCCACTTTGACAAGGGCTGTAAACAGGTGCTGAAACGCGTATCATGGCGGTGTGCCGTTGACACTGTTGACTGTTTTGACGGTGATGGAGCCTTTGACATTGGTGCTGTTGTCGTGCTATTGTTGATAAGAGGACGTACGGTTGGTGAGAGTAGTCCGGATTGATCAGTTGTGGTGTGTTCCGTTGTGGGGTATCGATCCGAGTGCCCCCCTCCACAGCCATAGCGTGAGTAGAAAAGCGCAGACTACATCCACATGTCGTTTGAGGGTGGGGTTGTTATTCCTTTAGGGGTTGTCGTTCCATACCTTGTTGATCATGAAGTCTTTCCATCAAATGGCACGTGCCATTAAAATGCTTTCCTTTAGTTCCAGGGGTGAAAAAACAACACGTTACTTCATTGTAAAAACTGTCGAAATTCTTTGTTGAAATATCCTGCCCTTTCGTCCGTTTGCAAATACTTTGATGGGCTCCAGTGGTAAAGGTGGTCAGCTGCTTCTTCACGATGTGTGCAAGCAGTCGATCTCAGAAAGAGGCCAGGCTACTCAAAACGAGTTTACACATCTTGCTTACACTTCAACTACAGCTAGACATATTCAGGTCACCGAGTCAACGTTGCAACCAATGACCTCCGAACCACGCCATGTCAACGAACCTTCCGTCACATCAGGTCCACTCTTGCCATATTCCGCCATACGCAAAGCATCACGGGATGTCACTCACATCGCCCCAGGACAGCAATAGATACAGAATTCCCTTCATATAATGCAGTGCCACTTCACTTCCAACATGATGTGATGGCGTATCTGTCATTTTGGTTATGCACGGCCAAGGGAGGTAACTTCTGTTTTCATTGATGTGGTTTCCACTTTATAACTCAAGGAGTCGCTTTTGCATTAATTATTAACGTATTGGCAAATTTTTCAAAGCCATTGCATAACATGACTACATCCGTTTCGTTCATTTACACAGCCCATATCACGTAACACCCATGCATAGAATTACTTCAATCCATCAACACTTTTTAAAACCGTTGACTCAAGACACCCATTGTCGGTCGTACTAGTATATATCAGACTTGCGTCCCTTTCCTATATTTAATGAAGTCTACTCTAAGAACTCACTGCCTAGACGTCAACCTGTCGCATTGACAAAACAATTAATATATGATAACGCACAGGCCTTCCTTATAATCTAATAGCAAATGCGACCTGAGTTCCCCTCTCTTTACTACTAGCCAACAAATTACAAAATATCAACTGACAATTAAAAGTACATCAATAATACTTTAATTTCCAATTTTCCACAAATATAGACATGGAAGTTGGATTTATATATACAATTATAAATGTGGATATATAAAATGATGAAATAGGGATCATTAAAACAAATACTTTGTTTTGTCCAATACCTTTATACTAAAAGAGAATTCAAGAAAAACCCAGTGCAGTACAGCCTATACAGTAACAAAACAAGGTGATGTAAGTTGTAAAAATTGACTTTGGAATGTTTTTAAATGTATTATAATTAAAAGTATCTTTATTATTTAGAATCATTTAATATTCCAGATAGACACACACAAGACAACTGCCTTTCTTATAACATCACTGATATTATACAAAATCCAAATTTAAGAACAAATGTTTACTAAAATGTGACATTTAAAAAACTTATTTCTCTATACATAGCTATGTTGAGTAAAACATCCCAATAAAACACACTTTGTATAAAAGTGAGAAATATTTCCTTTCCCAATAATTGTAATAATTTACCAACAGTATGCATTTGGTTGACATGATGTAGAAATATCCAGGAACAAACTCATTCATGTTGAGTGATAACAGTGGTTTCTATTGTGATTTCATGTCAAACCTGATTTCATGTCAAACCTGATTTCATGTCAAACTCAATTTGTCACTTTACTTCATAATAATAATAATACAAAATACCTCCTAGCAAGAATGAGAAAAGTAATCATCATATCATATATCATTCCACATTGTTTTCATAATAGTTTTTTGTTTCTTCATTTTTATAGCAAATATGAAAGTATTTTCTAGTGATAAACAGAGAACAATAACCCTGTAATGAAATAACATATACACACATTTGTTTCAATGATAAAAAACAGTTTGTTAAAAAAACATAGAATACTTTTTGGAGCTTTTAAAATTAAAATTACAGTATGTAGAAAAGATGTAGAAAAATTACCTATTATATATATAATACACTATATAATAGATAATAATAAAATGGTGAAATCCATAGCTTAGTGAAACTTATTGCTCTTATATAAATTTGTTTCTCAAAGATAACAATTGTATTATAATAAACTTGTTTTAATTGTTGTAGTTTTCTGAACCAGTAGTTTTTTTTTTCTTCACTTTTATAGCAAATATAAAAGTATTTTCTAAAAGTAAATTCTTAAAAATATTACAATATATCTTAAATGACAGTTATGTTTACATGTTTTTAGGACATTATTCATCGGTAAATTGAACAATATGAAAAAATATACAATTGGAGTAAATGGAATGTTTGGTAACAAATGTAAATCGACACTACACACACATTATCTCCATTTCATTTTAGAGCACAAGTATGTAGGTACAGAATGGTTCTTGTGTCTTTTACACAGTGAATATTAACAGTATTATCTTTATTTATACTACTTTCTTAGTTTGAAAAGATTGTAGTTTTGTGGGTTGAAACCTGTACAGGAATCTACCCACAAATCTCAGAGTTAGGCACCGAATCACCAGCGGCCAATTCAGCATCCAGGCCATCAACCACCTGCCCAAAATACTGCAATTTAGGTACAAAATGGTTCTTGTGTCTTTTACAAAGTGATTATTAACAGTATAATAATAACATGAAATTTTGCGAGAATTCCCTACCCACAAATCTTAAGAGTTGTATTGGCGTAGAATCACCAGAATCACCAGCAGTCATTGCTGCCCACCTAAGACTCAGCCACCCGGCCAAAATACTATAAATATAGGTACATCTGTCATGTAGGAAAGGACACCTATGTGTTATGATTAGGTCATGTCTAAGCTTAGTGGAGGTTTACGTCTAGGTTTGGCACCAACCCTAACCAAAAATACACTTTTTGTCTTACATGGTGGACATGCCCAATTCTATCATATCTATAAAAGTTGTAACAATATTAATCGAAACAATATTAACTGAACCTGTGGCATATATGACAAGCATGCTGCATAAAAGCACTCTCATGTTAATAGTTATATCAACATCACATAATGTTACTCTCTATATTTATAGACGTTATTGTTATGTTCTCAGAAGATTCAACTTCACACATGGTAAAGGTTTTGATAACCAATGGAAGTAGAGTAGAGTTATTCACACTTAGCCTAGTAAAACATACAGGTGTTTAAACTACTGGTATTTTTGACAAGAAAGCTGCCATCAGGTTTTATTATGAAAACGTCTTTTGAATGGATATTGACAAGTCACACAGAAATTCATTATTCATACACTGTTGCAATAATAAATGTTTAACATTGTCATTTTCGATGCAAAAACATTTTATTACATGTTACTAGTCTCAGTAGTCTGACAGCTAAGGAATAGTATAGACTACACTCTTATATACGATTGGTTTATTTCTTTGTTTGATTAAAGTTTTACACCATACTTATTTTGCTCACATGATAACATGCCAGCCCAATGGATACAGGAAACCACAGTTTATTTCATGATTATCATAAAGAACAATTACATGATACATTGTCTACTAGATCTGGGTTACAGGAAGACTGCTCCCTATTGCCTGCCGCACCCTGATTCTTAAGGTATAAAATGATGTATGTGATGGAGTTTACCAAACAATGTTTTATTATGAAAAAGTTGATCAGTAAGAAAGCGAGATGACATATGATCATGAAATGGTGGCCAAGTTACATTGATTGGACGGCACTCCATTGATTGGTTAAATTTATCCTGATTTTTGAACATACTGATGTCTCTTCTCAAAAGCGACTCTTTGACCCGGGTAAACTGAGATCCATCTCATCCATTTCAGCTGCATCTCTATAATCTGTCAGCTCCTTTGAGATACGAATACGGGTGTAGTTAGAGGATAAAGTCACCATGAAATGGATCTGAAAATATTCAATTCAACATTCAGATAGCTTGTAATAATGGCTGACAAACACTTTGAGCATCTGTCAAAATAGTCATACAGTCCCTATAAACTATTGCACCGAATTATTGTTGTTAATTTTTATACTTAATTGGTATACCCAATTACTGCTCTTGCATTTGTTCATTTTTTTTATAATACTTTATCGATGTTATTACCTATAACACCTGATTTATCTTCATAGTTAATTAATCTCATTATTTATATACTAATTAAATACCAGCATATTTCACTGCAGGGCAATAACACTTTTTGTTATTACTCTCTGAACTTTGACCTTGTCTGGAATACAGTACTTTTTTCAGTGACATCTGCACACTCCAGTTTGACAGAGTAAATGGACCATGTGAATTGATTTCAATAAATCTGACAAAATGAGTTGATACCTGGTGTTTAACCTTGTACTAAAGCGTATTCCATTTGAATGAAGAGGGATTGTCCATTTCACATTGATCTTTGCTTTAATGCAGTGGAAAACCAACAGGAAACCTTGCAAAAACCACTCTTAATTGCCAGAGCCATCCGAGGCTAAATAACTCAGATGCATTCCTAATGAGTGAAGATCTTACAATTGGTCAGCTTCATGTTGCCCCTTACATCTGGAGTCACTAGGGGAAACAGAAAACTCCTTTCCACCTAACCTCTTGTACAAACAGTCTATAGCATTTGTGACTAAAATGATTTCAAGAAAAATCTTACCATTCCAAGAACAATTAAAAATGCCCCAGCAAATGCTACACAGAAAAGTGGCCCTGCTTGTCCAACCTACAACACACAAAATATAGTTATTAACTCACAATGGTTTATACAGGTAAAGACATAATACAAAACATAGTTATTAACTCACAATGGTTTATACAGGTAAAGACATAACACAAAACATAGTTATTAACTCACCATGGTTAATACAGGTAAAGACATAATACAAAACATAGTTAATAACTCAGTGGTTTATACAGGTACATACAAACCACAAAACATAGTTATTAACTCACAATGGTTTATACAGGTAAAGACATAATACAAAACATAGTTATTAACTCACAATGGTTTATA